>OZ021723.1:12886731-13176731 GCA_963978545.1 Linyphia triangularis | reverse complement strand
ATTTTAGTACAACATTGTTTTGTTTTACAGAAACACAATTTCATAAATACATTTTCAAACCAAATTTTTAATAACATTTTACCATTTAAAAACCAGTAAAACTAATAAATTTTTAATATTTTTTTTATCGAAAAAGCATTAAAAAATAAATAAATTTTTGATAAAAATATAATACATTTTCAATAAAAAAATCATTCAAAACGTGTACATTTTACTCAAAACGATTTCTTAAAACCCATTGACGGTCATGGGGATGGGCGAAATTCCCCAGTTGTTTTCCCTGCAATAATTTCTAAATTATATTTCTAATTCAAATACATAATTTTTTTTAATTTTTTTTTATTTGTCTTGTTTTAGATAGGTTATAAACTATCATCTTAATGAAAATATCTAAAATATATTTTATTTTAAATTTTATTTATACATTTAAAAAATTTGTGTATTGCTGGAAAAACTGGAGATCCTAAGACTTATATATACGTGCATGACCGTCAATGGGTTAATCTGTTCTTAACATCAATTCATTAATGAAACTAAATTGGTCAAAAAGCAAAACATTTGCAAAAGAAAAATTAACTATTAATGTCCAAATCAAAATACATTTCAAATAAATGACAATAACACTTTTGTCTATTTTTTATTTTTTTTATTTTTTTATTTCTTTTATTTTTTATAAAATACTATATCTAAACAATTACTCTTATAAAAAATAAATTTAAAATCCACTTACATTCATCGCTATTGATACTCAAAATACCCACTCTTCAATATTCACTGTTATCCATGTCTTCTCAAAGACCGTTAGAAAGTATCCACAATCGTCAACAAACACAGTATAATGGGGTGATTGAGACAAAAAAAAAAACCGTGCAAACACACTATCCATCAATTGATTCACCGTCCACAGAATATATCCAGTTTTCCTCCAGAAAAAGAGGTACAACGGCTTTTTAATGCCAACGAATAGGTCATCGGGGTGAAAGGTGAGGGACGATCTCGGAGATTGACAGTGGACGGAGGTCAAATCTGCTGAGGGGGGTCCGTTGCCACCAGACGGCCTTAAACCTTAACTCCGGTGGATTGATTGGAATTACGTCACTCAAGGTTTACTTTGGAGACAGTACGTTTGATGATCGCTGCTTTGTTAATGGCGAATACGGTAGTTGACTCGATTAAAACCAACAGTGGGAAGATAAAATTGATTAAATGCCGGTTCAATGTTTTGTCTGGTTTTGTTCCTGTTTTGTATTTATTATAAAAAATATATTTTGCCTTCCCTTTATTTCGATTTTAAAACATTGTATCAACATTTCAAAACTTCCAGTACATTTTATTTAACACTCGGGGATATTGGCCAAAATCCGTAGTAGCGGCAACTCTAAACTGGTCTACATCGCGATCAGCCAGCGTCGAGCCGTTATTGGCCAGATGATTTGTGCTACTAGTGACGTATCTATTAACTGGCACATTAGCACATATAATTAGCTCATGATAATTAGCACATATAAATAACAAAATAAGTAACAGATAAGTGATTCTGAATAACGTGCCTGTTAATTGATACGTCACCAGTAGCACAAATCATCTGGCCAATAACGGCCCGACGCTGGCTGATCGCGATGTAGACCAGTTTAGAGTTGCCGTCACTACAGATTTTGCCCAATCTCCCAGAGTGTTGAATAAAATGTACTGGAAGTTTTGAAATGTTGAAACAATGTTTTAAAATTGAAATATAGTGTTATAGGATAAAACGGAGGGGTAAAAATATATTTCGCCATGGATTTGACATATTTATATTTTAAAAAATCATGTATTTTGGAACGATGCTTAAGATTCGGAATGGACAGGCCAATCTTCTCAGATTCAATGTTTCTGACATTGCCCAACACCGCTGTGCTACCTGAGCGTGTAATCACTTGTGTAGTTTTATATAAATAACTATTTGTTAAAATCAATATACCACACAAAGTGATCTCTCTGTATAAAAGCTAAAGCCCTCCCTGACTGAGTAACTCACTCATTCATCACTGCTTCTTCCATTTCCAATGTAGCCACAACTCTGAAACTTGGCACAAATATCAACAAGGACAAACAAAGAAAATGGAAGCTACCCCGATCTCTATTAACAAACTTACACAACAAAAAGGTGCCAACGTTCTAAGCGAGGCGTTCCAATTTTCCACTTCAAATGTATCAACAGCTCCAAAATATGCTACAAATGTCAGAAAGGGGAAACATAAAAAGTAAAATATTCCGATTTTGATAAATGGATTAGCAGTAGTCAAAAATTGGGTCAAATGCCCGAAATCTTGAATGTATGAATATTTTTTTTTTTGCATAATTGCTATTTCTTACCTGATATAACATAAAAATGAATTATATTAACGCGATTTTTTTGTCAAGAAATTAGGAAAACCTTTTTAATTATTTAGCAGTTTCTTTTAAATCAAATTTTCCAATACGGCTTCATAGTGTTTGCTTTCCTCTTATTTGACACATTTTTAAAAACCTAAAAATATTAAATATTTCAAAACTATATTTCATGAAACCCATATTTTAAATATTTTAAAGATGTTTCAAAATTTTATTTCTGAATTTAACCAGCACAGTTTCTTTGTGGTTAATATGGTTCAGATAAGGACCTTTTCTTAAAATCGGCACTTCATCATGTTTATATTTGGAAAATTCCTGTTCTATAATTTTGCTGTATATAGTCTTTGTTGTATATATGAAAATAATAAGTTTTAGTGTGTTTTTTAAATTCATATTTCCTACGTTGAAAATAAAATGCAAATCATCTCTAACAGAGAGGCAATCCACTGATAATTCGTTAAAAAACGTACTGTTCATTCAATTTGCTAACTTTATGGCTTAATAATTTTACTGCTTCTTAATTTATAAAAGTATATATTCTATTAGCTTTATCTGATGTATTACAGTGAAACCATTGCATATCAATGCACTTTTTAAAATGGATGAAGTGATTTGTATCCATGAATAATATTATAAAAAATAAACCATTAGAAAGTGTTACTTCTAATTCAGAAAAAGGTTTCGATAACTTCCTTGTGATGGAGAACAACATATTACAAGGTATATTAAATTACAATCATAAAGTAAAGAAGAAAAAAAGCTCTACATTAATTGGGGATGAGATTAATTTATATATTATTTAAGTTGAAAAACAATTATAATTTTTTAACATATTAAATTGCCATTCTTTTTTAAAAAAAATTACTTTCTTCTAACCTTAACAATAAACAGAAGGTAACCTTCATTCAGAACGTTAATGTCAGACTCGTTCCGAATTGGCTACAAAAATATTTGGCACGACAATACTGATATGCAAAACTAATAAAAATAAAAATAATAATAAAAAAAAAAACTTTTTTATAATCAATTTAAACTGCAACATTCGAAAAACTGTGATGATTTGACTTGAAAACAAGGAAAAGGAATGCTTTCGTGTTTACAATATAAAAATATAGTTCAGTAACTCGCAGAAGTTTGTGAAGAACATTGGAATAAGAGTGATCTAAGGAAATCCAAATTATTTCAAAATAATAATAATAATAAACTTATTTAACAACGCAAAATCATTGACAATTAATCGTAATAAATATTAAAATATAACTTCCATTGCACATCAACACTTAGTGACGCTATTTACTTGTCTCAGCGACAATTTTGAATCCATTGTTGGCGTCTGTTTGCTTGTTTTGGAAATTGAAATAACCTCCTTTTCTTTTCAAAATCTTTGTATTTAGTCGCACTTGAGCAATTAGAGGACAAACAACAACCTATTTTACAAAAAATATTATAGAAAAATTATCACTTTTTACAAATACCCAACGAGGAAAACGCACATTCACCCAACTCAAAACCAAGTTGAAACATGAATTGCGGCAACCCTTACGATACAAAATGGCGTTCCATTGTTGGCGTCTGTTTGCTTGTTTTGGAAATTGAAATAACCTCCTTTTCTTTTCAAAATCTTTGTATTTAGTCGCACTTGAGCAATTAGAGGACAAACAACAACCTATTTTACAAAAAATATTATAGAAAAATTATCACTTTTTACAAATACCCAACGAGGAAAACGCACATTCACCCAACTCAAAACCAAGTTGAAACATGAATTGCGGCAACCCTTACGATACAAAATGGCGTTCGATCCGGCCTTCCTTTTATATTATATTATAGGGGCTCTAGTTGTCATAATATAATAATTGCAATATAACTATTATGTAACATAATTCCTTGTATAAAAAAAGTAAACGCCACTCTGACAGGTTTGAGCGTTTGTTCGAGTCTAACCTTCTTCCCGCAACTGTGGTCAAAAACTCCATACCTCTCTGAGTTTGCATGTTCTGATCAGTTAGAAACACTTTCAACTTACCGTCATACCAGGTTACAAAATCCCCAAACTTAACTTTAAAAAAATTGCAATATTTTTTTGCTTCGTCCGTATAAAATGCATCTTTTCATGTGTTTTTATATATTTTTTTTCTAAGATTGGAGCAAAAATGTCATGTCTTGAATTTATTGATTTCTTTATTTATAGTAGCAGTATATGAGTAAAGTACTTGTGATATGTGTTTTAAATAAGAGTTTTCAATTCGAAACAACTCCTCCCATTCGATGAATGGTATGCAAAGAAGTTATCTTTAAAAGTTCATTCTTAAATGCATTTAATTTTAAAAATTGGACTATTATTAAGTCTAAGTGTTACGAAATGTTGTCTCATTATAACTTTTGTTTAAATATTTTTCCGCACAATAAAAAATAATAATGAATCAACCACTTTATACTGTAAAGTGTATTAATATTACTAAAAACTATTCTCGGGGGGGGGGGGGGCTCGTAGACAAACTTATACACACACTACACAATAATTTAAAAGATTATAACCTTAGGTAAAAAGAAAAAAAAAGCGAATGTTCATAAAGGTGGGATAAAAATTAAAAAAAAAGTCACATCAATATCGTATATATATTTATATATATATATATATATCTTTTTACCTAAGGTTATAATCTTTTAAATTATTGTGCAGTGTGTGTATAAGTTTGTCTACGAGCCCCGAGACTAATTTTTAGTAATATTAATACAATTTACAGTATAAAGTAGTTGATTCATTGTTATTTTTTTATTGTGCGGAAAAATGTTTAAACAAAAGCTATAATTAGACAACATTCCGTAACACTTAAACTTAATAATAGTCCAATTTTAAAAGTAAATGCATTTAAGAATGTACTTTTAAAGATAATTTCTTTGCATACCATTCATAGAATGGGAGGAGTTGTTTCGAATTGAAAACTCTTATATAAGACACATATCACAAGTACTTTACTCATATACTGCTACTATAAGTAAAGAAATCAACTTACAAGAAACGTAAAGATATCAACTTTAATATATATATATATATACATATATAAATTAAATAACATTTTTAATAATCCTATTATTCTCATATTAATGAACAGATACTAACAGACTCCACTTTACTATTGAACATTAGAAATATCCTTTTCAAACATGAAAAGAGCCTTTTACTAATAAGTGAAGCTTATTTAAATGTACGGTACGGAAATTCTATATTTATAATAAACGAATTAAATGGATCAAATGAAAAGGTATTAAATAATTGTTCGTATTGAAATTTTCGTACTTATTGCTATAGATATTCGTCCGAAAATCTTCCGTTATTTCCCAAATAACCATAAACTAGGGGGTGTGGAGCATCGGACAATTTTCTATTAGACTGCAATACTGATGGGGATTTGGGTCATTTTCCGTTTGTCATCCTTCATTTCGCAAAAGTGGTCAGTTTAGCGATAATTCTGGTATGGAGTCTTTAAAAAAAAAAAACTCCGCCAAAATGATGATTTGGCGATTTACTTTTTGATTAATTTGTATTATCCTTTCTTGTCAGTGAAACTGAGGAAAGAAGAAAAAACGATCGTTGATGAGGTTTGTTCAAAGGAAAGAGAACTCTGAGTTAAAGGTATTCGTTTTTCAACTTTTTACGACATTAAAGCATTTTTACGGGAATTTCGGAAGTGGGGATGTGTAGAACAAGACATTAGGCCTACCAACGATTTTGGACAAAATCGTAAGGGCAAACATGATTTTTTCAATAGCAGCTACCTTATGCGCATGAGCGATTTTAACAAAAACTATAATGGTAGGTCCCTATGCCATCACCAACCCGCACACTAAATTTGAACATCATAGGTCGATTTGTTGGGGAGTTATGCTGACCACAGAATCACAGGCAGACATTTTTCTACTCAGACATTTTTTTGAAATCAGGATGTTCCAAAACGTGGAGAAATGCGGAAAAAAAAAAAAACCCTTTTACCGAATAATATACTTTTATTACCCTATGTACACATATGGGTAATTGAAAGTAAAAAGGTACGATTATGCAAAAGAGAAAAGCATAAAAGGTTACAGATCACTAAAAAAATTATATATTATAACTGTTCTGTTTACTTAAGGATTAAAATCTAGTTAGATTGACATATGAGGAAGGAAACTGAATTATAATTATTTGAACTATGGCCTATTAGGTTCCTAAGCCCTTACCATGTTGGGAATAACAGTTTGAAAAATTAATCCGTTTGAAAATATGTGACTATTTAAAAAAAATCTTAGCCACAGTAAAAACAAATTTTCTTTCAGTTCTCGTCAATTATTGGCAAAATGACATAACAGTTATTTTCTACTGATAGAAAATCGGCTAGTTTGTGACAAATCATCGCATTATCACAAAACTGAAAAGAAAGCATGCGCTGAAAAGATACAACCTTGCAGTTTGACAGTTTTTTTTTTGTTTTTTTATTTATTTAGTACAGACAGTTTATTTTTAAAGAAGTTTAGAAGAATGTAACCATGGTAGAGAACTTTGATTAGTAAGTCCTTGACTCTTTTGACTCTTCTTCAAGCTGGCCTCTGCACTGTGAGTGAAGACTTAGCTTAAAAAATTTGTCGTTTGAAATTTTTGCATACTGTTATCTTTTGACTCTCAATCTATCTCGTTTTAGTATTATCTTAATGTTTTAATAAAATTTATCTGTTACGACTAATAATTTATAGTTACGAATGTATTATGAACTTAATTTTGATTACGATGGAAAAAATATATTGCATATCCTCAAGGGTATTGGAAGATAGGAGTATGGAACATCGCACAACTTTCAATTACATCACTATTACACTAACGTGTATTGGTGTTATTTACCATTTTTATATTTTCATCATTCATTTCGAAAAATGGTCTGTTTGCCAATGTATTTCTGGAGATACATCTTATACGAGACTTAAGGTATACATATACATTAGGAATTTCAAAATTTGACTCAAGTTTGCATTTTTGATTTTTTGTTTTAAAATATGCCCGAATTCATTACCTTTAAAATAATACCGTTTTCTTTCTGAGACTTAATTTACTTTTTAAATTACAGTGGGTTTTGTGAACCTGTTTTGTATCCCGTTCATTAGTGTAGTAAACTTTAAACGCATTTTCTGAAGAATGACATTTTGGTATTATATGACTTAACGCCAACGGTCATAACTTCACAATAAATGGTCTGCTTTACAAAATTCTAATTTTGTTTTGAAGACACAAGTTGTGAATGTGTTTTCTATGGAGAATCTAACATATATTGTTATAAACACATTTTTTATGAATATTGTAATCTTAATTTTTTGTTAAAAACTATGTATTTTTTTAAAACTTTTTATTTAAAAATTTATAATTAAATAAATATTGCAGCCAAATTCAAAATTCTCCATATGAACATGCGTCAATATAATATATTTTATTTTCAGTGAAAATCATACCTTTAAGTTAATTACAAGTTTATTTATGTGAGTTCTAATAATGTCCTAATTAGTTACTTTAATTGCAATTAGCTGATTAAAAAATTGACGAAAAAAAAAGTTTATATATATAAATGCATCCTTTTTAATACTGATATACTGCCAAAATTTTGAAATTATTACCTAAAAATTAAAGAAAATCATCTTATTTGTATACCTTAAAGAAAAAACACCGCCAAATGGCGATTTTGGTGATATACTTTTCGATAATGGTGATTATCCTTTTCTGCAAGTGAAACAGAGGATAAAAGGAAAATGGTCATTGACAAGCGATGCTCAAGGGAAGAGAAATCCGTGTTGAAGCAACACCTGAAGACATTTGTTTTTCAAATTTTTACGCCTTTATATCAGTTTTGAGCGAATTTCAGAGGAGGTGTTTAGAACGCATAAAAAGGCACTACCCCAACAATTTTTATAAAAATTGTCAGATCCGTTTTTTATAGAAATTACAAAAAATATGATTTTTTTTTTTCAATAGCAGCTACTTTACACTGTTAAAAATTTTGCTCCACCTTGCACCAAAAATTGGTTTCCATTTAGCTGCAACCAACATTTGGTGCTTAGTTTCACGATTTAATGGTGCTTACGGTCCCATGTAGCACCATTAAATCGTGAAACCAAGCACCAAATGTTGATTGCAGCTAAATGGGAACCAATTTTTGGTGCAAGGTAAAGTTAAATTTGTAACAGTGTATGCGCAATTTGGACAGCAATTTTAATGGTAGTACCCAAGGCCACCATTAACACATTCATTGTATATTTGAACATCGTAGGTCAAATCGTTTTGGAGTTATACTGACCACGTACACAGAAAAGTATTTTTTTTTCTACACCAATTATTTAAAATCAAGAGATTCCAAAATGTGAAGAAATATTTTTTTTTTGTTTACCAGAAACAATAATTTCACTATTCTATGTATACATATGTGTAATTAAAAGTAGAAATATTGTTTTTAAAAAAATCAGTTATTTTCGGGAAAAAAACAGAACACCAAACATGTTTTACATCAGCTCAGGATCTTTCTGAAAGGAATCCTTAACATTGAAATAACAACTTCAAAACAATGCGGGAAAGAAAGAAGAAACACTTGGTATGCTGGATAGACAGATAAGGAACTCTAATTGCATTATGTTTCAAAATTGATCGATGATACTGAATTTGATGATGACTGCACGTGATTTACCGATGATTCTAATTTTCATTTAAATGGATTTCAGTAAGGAATTCATTCAAATAAAAATTAGCCTCATCGATCAGAGGGAATTGTATTCTACAAAAGGTGATCTTTAGACAGCACTATATCCAGTAAAAGGATCATCAGGAATTTTTCATGAGGAAAACGATAAACTCATTCCTCTATATTCATGTTCTACAACAGTTCGTTGCCGCATTTCAATATTGTAACTTATTTTGTAACCTAAAGTGGCTAAAAATTTCATACCTGTCTGTCCAGAATACCACTTGTCTATTATTTCTGTCTCTCGCTGTTTCGAATGTTGTTTCAAAGTTAAGGAGTACTTTTTGAAAAGCCCAGTATAATCCATACATAGAGAACCTGACTCAATTGTATCTAAATATACTATAGGGAATAATAAAACTACTCTTCTTCGTCCGATATTCTGCATTATTATTCTAAAATATGCATTTAAGATTCATGTATATAACGGTAAAGCAGTGTAGACATTCTTAAGAAGCAAATCGTTGTTGAGGTAAATTAAAGTTTATTGTCAGAGATATGGGGAGGTGAGGGTGACGTTTGGCTAGTGCAAAGAGTTAATAATTAGTAAGGCGTGGTCGAAACGAAGTATGGGGCTTTTATAGATTTCTCAGTGACGTTCGATGAGACTCAAGGCGTTTCTCGCTAACTCCGGAAAATACTAGAGAATTCAAAAGTCAAATCAAAAGTTCCAATGGGAATACATTACATGTCTACTATTCTACCAGGCAACAACATGCGTAACGTTTGTAGATTACTACAATCTCACTTACGGAAATCTATCAATCAGTTTTAGATGATTCTCCTTTCATATATCATAATTTTTTATTTTATCAGCTTTAACAATTGATCCCATTCCTTTTTCGCCAATGAGCCGTACTTATAGAAAAAATAATTATACACTCGTTTAATTTTGAGGAATAGTTGTACATTAAATATAAATTGCTGTGTCGACATTGGAACTTAAATTGATTTTAAAAATGTTCGTCAGTTATTTCTCAACCTACGGGATTAATATGCGGTCTATTCAAATTCAAAATATCGGCCGGATTCTTATTTTAAGCCTCAAGACAGGTTTATCAAGTGCATCTACAGCAATCTCTCAGTAAAGTATTTTTTTTTTTTTTTTTTAAATAAATCAAAGTTGTTAATTTGGAAAAATAATTCATAGATAATTAAGTTCAATTAACAGGTTATATAGCAAATATTTCGTAAACTAATCAAGAAATTCAATTTTCGATACTTACGTATTATAACGTCGACCGTTGACAAACTATTCTGGTGCCTTCTCGGCTTTCTTTAATATCCCCATTGACTCGGATCAGCATCGGTGCCTTCCCGTAGAAGGTTTCAGCTACTCAAAGAACAGGGAATTCCGTCAGTATGAACGGTTTCAACTGACTAAAGGAATCCGTTTGGCAAACATTTTGTCTCTCCAACGGTCGACGAAATAATACGTAAGTAACCTATTTCCTTGTAATTGTAATAATAAAAAAAACTATTTACAATAGGTGTATATTCAATGTACCCTTCTGATTATATTCCTAATGCAATACAATTTATGAAGTATTTTTGGCTGATATGGGAATCAGAAAAACTCCCGATCTAAAATTGTTACCAATTCAAATTTCCATTCAATCATTATCGCTGGCAATCATTTTCCATCATTCCAATCATAATTAATTGCATTAAATTACTATTAAATCATTAAATTGATATTAATTTCAAAATGATACAAAAGGACGATCTCCAAGACAAGATGGAGCGATAAATAATATAAACGTTGTTTCGCTATTCTTCAATCACCCGATCTTGTAGCATAACAAGATTTTATTTTCAAAAACATCTGAATTTTTCATTACATCTTCATTATCACTTTTTTCATAACATTTGCATCCTTCAGCAGTGCCGTAACATCACCTCAAATCGTTATTTAAATTATATGTTTTGAATGTTGGGCCCAAAGTGTTAAAAGCCTCGTTAATGAAATGTGAATGTCGAATTTGAATACGATTAATAAGATAACATCATTTGTATTTCACGATCATTGAAACCTTTCGAACTTGATCCAACTGGTACATCATTAGAAATTAGAAGGACAACGAATAAGGAAGGAATCGAAAGAAAATAACAAGAGTAAGGATATGCATCTGAAAAGCGTTATTTTTATTAGCGATTTTGTGTTTGTGTTATATTCAGTGCTAGGAGCGTGAGTAGACGCGTCCCCTCACTTTTCAAGAAAATACCCATGAGACCCTACACTTCTTAAGGGGACTGTTAAGGCAAACATTTCAAAATTTTCTATTTTTATATTATAGTGGAAATATATAGCCTTCAATTCTAGCTTTCAGTACATACCTTACTTTTGCTGATCCGAGAAGAACTAAGAATATTATTTGAGTTTTTGTAAGCGCGCATATCAGAAATCGTATGTATTTAAACTTCTTAAATTGCATTTTTCTCTTCATGTGTATTTTAAGATTTTTAGGGTATTCGATTTGTTCCTTGCGATTCAAAAGTTGATGTATTTTTTTTTAATTTGGAGATATTGTTTACTATACTATTTTGAACACAATTGTGCATGGATTTTGGAATCTGGTATTTTTTTATTGTTTTACAGCAATTTTCGTAATGCTTCTATTTAAAAAGTTTACATTTTTTGCCATTGTACGAATGTTTTACTTTTAAATAATTAACTAATGAGTCAAATTCAAAATCCATGCACAATTATGTCAATATTTATTCAATTAGCTTGTACAAAAAAATTGAGATAGATTGCAAAAAATTTGAATCGCAAGGAGCGTTTTTAAAATTACGGAAAAAACGCTAAATTTTTCAATAAAAATTTAATTTCTTGAAAAAAAATCAATATAAATTTTTGAAATTTTAGGTTGTGTTTCATCTAATTGCTATTGAACTGCACAAAAAATTTCATGACTTTTAGACAAAAATTGAAGAATTTTTATTTTTGACTTAACAGTCCCCTTAAACCATTGAAATCCACCCCCACTTTTAAAAATACTCAATCCACCCAAAAACTACTAATGAAAAATAACATTAACTTTTAAATGTATTGACACTGAGAAAAAATTATTTTTTTGTTACATTTAAAAATTTTAAAACTATTTATGGGAGATATATACATCATACTATAATAAAAATATATTATACTACTTTGTATAAAGATAAAAATATTTTTTTTTATTATCAAATACTGCTACACTTGTTTAACTTTTAAATTAGGAGGAACTTTCATTTCACTTAATTTTCTATTCTATTTTAATATAAAGACAAACTATTTAAAAAAAAAAAAATTTTTTTTTTAGAGTTCTTTATTAATTTAGTTTCATGAATGTATGCACATTTTTCTAACTACTGTTTAAATCGAAATGAACAGTTATATACAATAGTTACATTTTTGACCCATGTTCAGTGTTAGTGTTAGGAAGTATAAATATTTTCATTACTAGTTAATAATTTTATTATATGTTACGAAGTTATAGAATTTATCGTTGAAGAGGGGGGGGGGGAGGGTTTCACTTGTCACCAACTTTTGAGCATCCTCCCACGTTTTTTCACCACTTCTGCGTTATTATTATATACGTTATATTTTTTAATGTAAAACAAAAACAAAAAAAATTAAATAAGAACTTCCGGCAATAACTAAAAAATATTCAGAAAATTGACTGAGGTTTCGATGTTAAGTAACACATTTTGATATCAAACTATTCACATTTCAATCTATTTGGTTATTTTTTCATTTCAAAATGTTTAAGTGGAAAGATTTGCATTAAAAGAATTCCCCAACTTTGCTTGGGAGGGATTTTGTTACTTAATGCCACCATAACAATTTCACATGCACTTAGATCAGATATTTTTAAAATGCCTATCCATGCAACATTCGTATGTTAAATACAAATGCAATACCTGTAACGTTCATCCATGCAACATTCATGCATGGATAGGTGTTTTCTGTATTTGATGCTAGCCTATAGCATTGCATAGAAATTTTTAAACAACTACCTATGCAACATTCGTGTGTTAAATACAAATGCAATATCAGTAACATTCATTCATGCAACATTCGCGCATGGATAGGTGTTTTCTATATTCAATGCTAGCCTATAGCATTGCATAGACATTTTTAAAACACCTGTATCATTCGAGCGTTATATACAAATGCTATTCCAGTAACATTCATTCATGCAACATTCGCGCATGGATAAGGGTTTTCTATATTCAATGTTAGCCTATAGCATTGCATAGAAATTTTAAAACACCTATCTATGCAACATTCGTGTGTTAAATACAAATGCAATATTATAAACATTTATTCATGCAACATTCGCGCATGGATAGGGGTTTTCTATATTCAATGTTAGTCTATAGCATTGAATAGAAATTTTTAAAACAACTATATATGTAACATTCATGTGTTAAATACAAATGTAATACCAGTGACATTTATTCATGTAACATTCGGGCGTGGATAGGTGTTTTCTGTATTCAATACTAGCCTATAGCATTGCACAGCAATTTTTAAAAAACACCTACCTGTGCAACATTCGTGTGTTAAATACAAATGCATTACCGGTAACGTTCGTCCATGCAACATTCGTGCATGGAATGATGTTTTCTATATTCAATGCTAGCATTGCATAGAAATTTTTAAAACACCTGTATCATTCGAGCGTTATATACAAATGCTATACCAGTAACATTCATTCATGCAACATTCGCGCAGGGATAAGGGTTTTTTATATTCAATGCTAGCCTATACCAGTGCATAGGTATTTTTAAAAACACCTACCTGTGCAACATCCGTGTGTTAAATACAAATACAATATTATAAACATTTATTCATGCAACATTCGCGCATGGATAGGGGTTTTCTATATTCAATGTTAGCCTATAGCATTGCATAGAAATTTTTAAAACAGCTACCTATGTAACATTCATGTGTTAAATACAAATGCAATATGAGTGACTTTCATTCATGTAACATTCGTGCATGGATATGTGTTTTCTGTATTCAATACTAGCCTATAGCATTGCACAGCAATTTTTAAAAAACACCTACCTGTGCAACATTTGTGTGTTAAATACAAATGCAATGCCAGTAACGTTCGTCCATTCAACATTCATTCATGGAATGGTGTTTTCTATATTCAATACTAGCCTATAGCATTGCATAGAAATTTTTAAAACACCTGTATCATTCGAGCGTTATATACAAATGCTATACCAGTAACATTCATTCATGCAACATTCGTGCATGGATAAGGGTTTTTTATATTCAATCCTATCCTATATCAGTGCATAGATATTTTTTAGAACACCTACTTGTGCAACATACGTGTGTGAAGTACAATACCTAAGGCCATGGAAAAGATAAGACGAAATTAGTTCAATGTTAGCCTACGTAGAAGGGACATTTCTGTTACAATGACTTCAAGTACATAATACAACTTTATAAATATTAAAGTGATGCCAGAGTTATAGTCGTATGGTTTATTTTCGGAGAAAAATGTAATAGTATTTGTAAGACTTCATCTGTTGTATTGCTAAGTTGTTTGACAACAAGCATTAGCTCAAGATTAAAACTATTGGGTAGCATCACCAGTCGAATGAAAATTAATATTTTTTAACACAAAACTTATTAAGAAAGTAATTTTGCAAAAGTATGTTAAACATATTTCAAATAGATAGGCTACGGCTAATTTGATAAATCTGTTATTATGTAAAATTACCAGTTGTTTCTTAAAATAACCAAAACGATTGGTTAATTTAGCAAATTAAAAGAAAATATATTACTTTTGATGGTTATTTTATAAAATACGTAATGTAAACGGCTAATATGATTAATTTAATATGTTTTAATATAAAGTAACTGGTGATATATAGGAACCAATCAATGCGACTATTATAAATATATTTTTTTAATTTTAAATTTAGTTTTATTGCAAAACACCTACGCAAAAAACATCAAATAAAGAAAATATATTTTAATCTCTGGTTTTGGATTCTGATTCTCTGTACTTTTCAAACAATTCACGATTCTGTTCCTTACTTCTCATTCCACAATGCTCACTTTTATTCACGAGTGCACTTATCTTTCCATAAAAACGCGTTTTCATATTGATAATAATAATAATAAATGTAGGCTCAACTAAAACTATATGACAAGGAAAACTTTAAAGATAAGAATACCAAAGTAATGGTGAACAAATGCTCCAGGATTCTAGAAAAAAAAAACTTAAATTGAACTGTGCAGATTCCAATACTTATCATATTAACTGCGGGCTAACAGTTATCATGCATAATAGCTGGTAAATGTGGTTTATTTGAGATAAATATAAAAATATATGATATTAGCAAAGTGCTTTTTTATTATGTAAATATTATAAATATTAAGAAACTTTTAGTAATACATCATATTAACTAATAGTGAGAGTTATTTTGTAAAATAACTGGTGATTATGTAAAATATCCAAATTAATCAAATTAGCTTTATCATGTACATAAGCACTATACTGTTCACTGACAATCCTTTCAAAAACAGAAAAAATCAAAATTAAAAAAATTAATCCCCAGTTGATACCAAAATCAATTCAAAATTTAAAAAATTAATCCTTATGTTGATACCAAAATAAATTCAAAATTTAAAAAATTATTCCTCATGTTGATACCAAAATCAATTCAAAATTTAAAAAAAATTAATCCTCATGATAATACCAAAATCAATTCAAAATTTAAAAATTTAAACCTCATGTTGATACCAAAATAAATTAAAAATTAAAAAAAAAAAAAAAAAAAAAAACTCGTGTTGATACCAAAATCAATTCAAAATTTAACAAATTAATCCTCGTGTTGATACCAAAATCAATTCAAAGTTTAAAACATTTATCCTCATGTTGATTCCAAAATCCATTTCAGTTTAAAGAGATTTAAGTATAAAGCAGATGTGACAGTTAAACTAGCTGATCGCTAGAGCAATTATCTGGATATTGCACGGAACATTTTCGTTCTTCTTTCTTCTCATAAATAGATTAGAATGGCAAAAGCTTGACTGATCCCTTAGTTACGTTTTTGTTTTAGATAAAATTAGTTAGTGGAAAACTTACATGGATAAAAATTAATTTAAATAAGTCAAATATACACTTATAAGCCACCGACGCAGGGGACACGGGCATGTCCCGTACGTCAGTATCATAAGTTGCATATTTGACACAGTTAAATTTATTATTTTTCTATGTAACTTTCAAACAAACTGATAATATATAAAACAAAAAAAAATAACTTTTAGATTTATCATAACTTTAAAATTTTAATATGTTTATGAGTAGAAAAAAGAGCCAACATGTCCCATGTATACAGTAGATAGTAGTCTAAAAGGTAGTAAGTTTAATTCCTTTATTAAATGGTATCAGATAATTTTTAGAAAATATTTTCCCATTTATTGAACAAAAAAATTATTGAAGAATCTAATGCATTAAGATCTTTTTTGAACTATGCATTATGTTCTATCCTACTTTAAGGGTTGGTAAATTTATAAAATAGGTTAAAAAGATTCCTATAGGGTCTTTCGAACCGAACTGGATCATTAGATTTGCTTTTACAGAATAAAATGTTAAAGTCTAGTCACGATCGTCTTTGCAGAAAAGGTAGAAGCGACGAATTTGTATTAAAATTAGGGATGTGAATAATACAATTTAAATGCTATGAACCTTTGATATAGAAAAATCAGCTTGAAGATTTTCTTTGCAAAGCCCTTTGTCACAATTCAAAACGCTAATTGAAAGGAAGTTCTAGTAAGGATCATTCCCTATACTCGCTTTGCTACAATCTTCTAGCCCAGTGCATTTAGAAACTACTTTGTATAAAATCATGAAATTTGGTGAGTAGTTACGAAAATAATCACTTAATGAAATTATATGAATTGTTTTCATTAATTGTCTGTATATTTAAAATAAAAATTAAAATAGCAAAAGACAAAACCAGGTGAAGCCACTGCATATGCATTGACGTAAGGTTTTCATATATAAAATAAAATATGTTGGACCATATTTTCAAGTTTTTAATTTATGATTTTTTTGTAAGTGATCATTTTTGTATTTACTCGCCAAATGTCAAGGTTTTATGCAAAGAAGTTTCTAAATGCACAAGGCTAGAAGACCAATATAGCGAGTGTAGGGAATTATACTTTCTAGGACTTCATCTTAAATAAGTTAGAGTGTGTTTTAAAGCTATTAGGATTATATCAGGAATTGTCTCTCAAATGTAGTTTTTATTGCGGTACATTATAACTGTGCAATATAGCGGAAATTCTACCTTATAGCTGTTGACGATAGTAACAAATACTATGTAAATTACTAATTTGAAAAATTAAAAATGTCACTAGAAACTAGGCAAGACAACTTTTCCCCAAATATACAAATATCCCCAAATATCAAACCCACTACATATTTCCCTAAATATCAAATCCACTACATCTATTTGAATTCAAAGACCGGTTTACTTTTATTCGAATTTTAAAGTACCTCCTGTTGAATTTATGTATGTGAACTAATCTTGAAGCGACAGACTACTTAGCAAGCATATCGCCATTTGCTTTTTGTCTGGAAATGTTCAGATGTGCGGGTCTTTGTACAATCTTCTCATCATTTTAGATGAAAAGTAAAAAACGTATATCTCGTTTGTCATTAACTAAGTAGTAATAATAAGTGTATTCCTTATTCTATTTACATTCTTTGACATCCGATAATCCTAACTGAAATATCAGTGCCGCACAAACCGGTAAGCAACCCTTGGAGAAAGCAAGGCCATACTCAATTGGGCTGTCTACAAGGTCTTCAAGACGAAAAGGCATCTCCTTTCGAAGAAAGCGGGAAAAACCCTTTTTTCCAATTCACGTGACCCCGCATGACCCCTCTTTAAACCACGTTCTGTTACACGGATATTGTTTTTTCACAGATGCCAGTGATGGTATGAAAGTAGGAACAAAACAAAGAAAGTAATCAAATGCTAAAAAGTGCTGACTGGTTGATCAGTCAAAGTAACTCTCCTCTTTTTTTGCTGAACCGGAGACAGGTGCAAATCAAAATAAGGGGAAATTGTCCGTTCTGTGGGCTTTTTTTTTTTTATTCAAATTTATTCTGAAATTCTATGGCATGCGGATTTAAAGAGGATAAAGACTTGACATTTTAATGGAATTTCTACCTGGATGTATTGGATCTTCTGTAAAAAGGTCAGGGATGTGTTAACGAAGATATGCCGGTAACCTCGTGTCTAAGTACTAAATTGTCATTGGCGAGAATGATGTTTTCGAGAAGTGCCTGTGAATACGTAAGAGTGAATTAAGGTATTTATTCATTAAGTATTATCACCAGCACTTTTTGTATTTTGAAAAATAAAAGAGCAATCGCTATACATGAAAAACAAAGCCCTCGCTCATTCACTCACTCATCACTAATTTTCCCACTTCCTATATAGCCACAACTCTTAAATTTGGTACAAGTTTCAACAAAGATAACATTAAAAAAGTAAGACATTTTGGTCTCGAAATACCAATTTTAAGTGGTCGAAACAGCACCATATGCTCTAAATGAGGGATATTCAAAAATTCCACTTTCAATGTAGCCTTAAGTCTGAAATATGGCACTAAAGCCATCAAAGACAAACACAGAAAAAGTAAGCTATTGCAATCTAGATTTACCAACTTTAAGGGATCGATAAGTGACTAAACGTTTAAAACGAAAAATATTCAAATGCGTTGCTACCAATATAATCATAAGTCTAAAATTTGCAACAAGAGTCAAGAACAGTGGTAGAAGTGAAGGAAAAAATGGGAGGATGCACAAAAATTCTTGACAAGTGCAACCCCTCCTTATATCCTATAACACTTTACATTTACAAGGGTTCCAAATTTATTGTTATTTTAATGACTATTCTGCGACTTTGTTTTTCTTCTTGGAAATAAGAGATGAAGTGAAGTAATAATTCAACCTTGTACACATACCTGTTCATTTAAATTTAAATAGTCTTCCAAATGTGCATACTTTCATGAAATTAAATTAATAGAGAACTCTAACTATTTTTTTTTTTTTTTTTTTTTTTTTTTAATAGCTTGTTATTTTACGAAGCAAGAATAGAAATTGAACTTTAAAGAAAGTTCCTCCAAAGTTAAAAGTTGACCAAATGTAACAATATTTGTTAATAAAAATACTTATAATCTTTATACAAAGTAGTACAATACATCTTTAAAAAAAGTATGATATGTATATATATATATATATATATATATATATATATATATATATATTCTTTTGAAGCTTTAAATAACTTTTTCTCAGTATCACTATATTTAAAAGGTGTACGTAATTTTTCTTTATAAGTTTTTAGATGGATTGAGTGCTTTTAAAAGTGAGGGGATAGATTTCAGTCGTTTTTGAAGTGGAAGGACGCATGGGTATTTCCTAGAAAATTGGGGAGACGCGTCGCCCCTCGTCTACCCACACTTCTATCACTTCAAGAAGCACAAATATATAAAAAGTAAGCCATTCTCTATTAACCAATTTCAAGGGCTCAAACTTTCCAAACAAGGGATATTCAAATGTTCCCTTGCTGTGAAAAAAGGTATGAAAAAAACTTTGCTCAGCGGGCTCTAGGTTCAAATTTAATGTGGTAACTTTTACAAGTGTATGTATCACTTAACCATCTCACTTATCATGAGAATATAAACAAACCACAAAACTGTAGTTGAGGGCATTGAAATTAAAAAAAACTTAAAAATTATAAATAATTATCTCAATTTGGTTATTTGACTTTCAATTCCTTTGGGTCTTACCTAAAGGTGTAACAAATTAGCAGTCTTAGTTTTGTGTTTCAGTCTTGGAAGATATCAGTGCTTTGTATTTGCTAAATGTGGAGAAATATACCTTAACAGCTAAATTTCATTTGCAAGTTGACCACAAACAAGACAGAATATACATGCTACACTATCTAGCCAAAAGTATCCGGACACCCAGTGGTATGGACTTAGAGCGTCCTGAGGCATATATTAATATGATGTTGGTCCCCCTTTTGCATCGATGACAGCCTGCACACGTTTGGGAAGACTTTCCACCAATTTTTGATAGGTGACCATAGGAATTGCCTTCCAGGCGTCCATCACAGCTGAAGTGAGTGATTGCACTGAAGATGGTCGATTTGGCTGGCTACGTAATCTGCGATTTGATTCGTCCCAAAGGTGTTCTATGGGATTTAGATCGGGGCTCTGAAAAGGCCAATCCAGTTTTTGAACACCCATTTCGTCAAACCACATCTGTGCAAGCCTCGATGTGTGAATGGAGCAGTTATCCTGCTGGAAGAGAAATGGGCCTTCCCCGAAGTATTGCCATAAAGTTGGGAGTGTAGCATTGTCCAGAATGTTCACATACATCTCAGAGTTCATGTTTCCAACCACAGGAACTAACGGAACTAGGCCAAACCACGAGAAACACCCCCACACCAATATGCTTCCACCACCAAACTTAACAGTCTGCATAATGCAGTCACTATAGAAACGTTCGCCGGGCATGCGCCAAACCCAGAGCGTTCATCCGACTGCCAGACTGTAAAGCGAGATTCATCACCCCAAAGAACAGTTTTCCCCATGTCCACAGTCCAATGACGGTGAGCTCTACACCATTGCAATCGATGCTTCGCCTTCTGTGGAGTGATGTTCGGCTTGTGAGCGGCTGCACAACTATGGAATCCCAAGTCTTAACTCTCGACGGACAGTCCTGCTGCTAACACTAACGCCTCATGAACTTTGGAACTCCTGAGAAATGTCCATCAACGAGGACTTGCGATTTTGTTTCACTACCCTTTTCAGAGTTCTGCGGCTGCGTTCACCAAGTGTTTTCGGCCTACCGGTTCGTTTTTCTGCCGTTTCACTGCCTCGACGTTTCCACTTCACAATTACATCACTCACAGTGGATTTAGGCTTCTGTAGAATGTCCGCAATCTCACGAACTGATTTCCCACAAAAATGGCATCCCACTATTTTGCCACGATCAAACTCACTAAGCTCCTTTGACTTACTCATTGCCTCACAAACGCACAAATACAATCTGACAAACCACTAGCAACACTTTTATAGCTTTCAATTACGTATCAAATTGCTTCACTCGCCAGAACCACTTTTTAAGGGGTGTCCGGATACTTTTGGCCAGATAGTGTATCTTATATACTATTTCGGGGCTATGTTTTTCGGTGACGATTTCTTTTTTTTCATACAAAAATAAAATTAAAAACATGATACAACAATTTAAAACTTAAGAACTCCTTTTCATATGAATAATTTATTTACAATTACACATTGTGTTCTTTGTTTGAAACTCTAAATTAACGCTTTTATTATGATACTTAAGAAGTAGATTGGTTGATTGGTTTATACGCTCAACGACCAATTTTTGTACATAATGACGGCTTATCAGGCCAGAATCTACAATGTAATATGGATTCTGAACCACAACGACCATTCATTCCCAGCCCGAGATTCGAACACGCCACCTTTGTTTATGAAATGTGAAATCGGACTTTATGTAGAGAGAATGTGCAAGAAATGCGTCGGCTCGGGCCGCCAATGATTGCCTCTTCTCCCGTCCTACTTTAATCTACAATGATTATATTACTGTATTAATAATGTACAGGGTGTAAATGAAAGAATGTCCCAGTTTCAATGGTATATTACAACAGTTTAATTTAGACTATTTACAACAAATCATACATCAAATAGAAGGTAAACTAACTTAGTTTTTCTTACAAATATTCCATATGTGCACCTTTAGTTACACGGCAGACATCCAACCTATAATCCAATTCGTCCCACACTTTGGTTAACAAGTCAGGTGTAATGGAAGCAATAGCCGCTTCAATTCTGTATCTCAACTCTGTCAAATCATTAAGTAACGGCGGAACGTAGAAACAATCTTCCGCCGATACCGAATGATTTGACAGAGTTGAGACACAGAATTAAAGAAGCTATTGCTTCCATTATACCGGACTTGTTAAACGAACGAACTGGACTATAGGTTGGATGGGTGCCGTGTAACTAAAAGTGCACATATTGAACATTTGTAAGAAAAACTAGGTTAGTTTATCTTCAATTTTATTTATGATTTGTTGTAAACAGTCTAAATTAAACTGTTGTAAGATACCATTGAAACTGAGACGTTCTTTTAAGGACATCCCGTAGTTTTCCGTCCATCATAATGCAATTTTCCTCACGAAATTTCCATCAATATTTGTTGATAAATCGAAGCTAAATGTTTAAAAAGTTCCATTAGATATTCTGTGGTGTATTTATGGGATGCGATTTATCAACAGACCGACCAGCTACACAAACCGTGACGTAACCACTTTTGCTTTCCAAATCAAGTTCCAGTATCTATACAAGACGAACTTCCCAAAAAGCTTCTCTAAGCAGTCTCCAATGCGTACAAATCCACTAGTTATGTAAATATGTAATATTGCTAAACTTTCCATTGGTTTGTCCCATATAACCAACCAATCAAATATCCACTAAATTATTATTGCTTACGGTGATTCTTCTCACTACAAAAACCACAAAATATTCCCAGAAACTCATCAATTATCCGATTTTAGTCAGACTCGTTAAAAACAGACCCCTCACTCCTTCCCCACCCCAATATTGAGGTCAAGGAATGTTACCGAATGATCAACGATAACGGATGAGTGTTAGCCAAGGAAAACTATAAGAAGACAATTGCTTAACACCTCGTTTCGACCGTACGTACGTCGTGATTAAAGCAACCCGATCACCACGGTTACCGATTACACAGATGACCCACTGGATGACCCCAGGATGCAATGAAAGTAAGGATGATAGACCACTAGTAGAGAAGACTCATACTTCTTCCTTGGTGAAAACACACTGAAAAATGCCATTCAAGGATGACGTCACTGAAAACATTTGCTATAATAAAAGACAAAAGAAAATATGAAGCCAAAGCTTAAATATTAGATTAATATCAACTTCAAACACAGAAAGAGACACGACCCTGAAATTCTATAAAATATAAGCAAGCAAAATATGTCGTCATCCTTTTAAAATAAGTCTGTCCAATTAAAAAGTAAAACTAAGTTAAACCTTTTGTTACTTTCAATTTCCCTTATGTGTACAGGTTAGCTTGCTAGATTCTAGACAGCGAGGTTGCGGGTTCGAGTCCCGTGTTAGACATGGGTGTTTGTAAATGTATGTTGGCTTGTCTAATGACGAATATTTCAGCGCATTATAGAACTTGTGTTGCTGACGGCGCCAGATAATCTGAATACAACCAACCAACCCTTATGTATACATAAGGTAGTGAAAGTATAGCATTCGGTCAAAAAAAAAAAAAAATCGAGCAATTTTTTTTTTTTTTTTGCATTTCTCCATGTGTTGGACTATCCTGATATAAAAAAAAGTTGTCTAAAAAAATGTCTGTCTATAAATGTCTCTCTGTAGTTGTATGTAAAAATGTCTTTCTGTGCCTATATGTCTGTGTGTACGTGGTAAATATAACTCCCGAACAAACTGACCTAGGACGTTCAAATTTGGTGTGCGTGTTAGTGGTGACCTCAATACCTACTATTTAGGTTTTTGTCAAAATCGTGCATGCGCAAAAGGTTGTTGCCATTGAAAAAATTATGTTTTTCAATGATTGCTAAAAAAAGGGCTATAACGAATTTGGTTAAAATCGTTGTGGTAATGCCTCTTAAGTTATTCTAAACATCCGCACCTCCAAAATTCCCGTAAAAATGCTTTAATGGCGTAAAAAGTTGAAAAACGAATGTCTTTAACACATAGTTCGCTTTCCTTGAGCATGCTTCATCAACGATCGTTTTTTCTTGTCTCCTCAGTTTCACTTACAAAAAGGTTTATATAAGAACTATCGAAAAGTATATCGTTAAAATCCTCATTTAGGTGAAGATTTTTTTTTTTTTTTTTTTTGTTCTAAAAAAAGACCATACAAGAACTATCTCAAAAATATCGCTAAACCAGCCATTTTTGTTAGATGAACGATGAAAATATAATAACGGTCAATGACACAAATACACGTCAGTATTATTGATCAGTATTATTGAGTAATTGATAGTTGAGCGATGTTCCACACCCCTAGTTCAAAATTATGATCTTATCAACGACAAGACAAAAATTATTTTCTCAACCACAGCGCTAAGATAAAAATTAATTTTATAAAAAAAATAATTAAGTCCTTAACATTTTAACCATCATATAGATATAACATGAGAAGTTTTTAATGTAGAAAGAAGACACATGTATTGTCTATCAATCACAAAAGTAGCTACCGTCGAGTTGTTAAGAGTTACCTGTTGCCATGAAAACAAGACGACTAGTGTTAATTTTCTCTGGAGATTCCCAGAGAAATACATCTACTTTTACTGTATTCTAGCCTTTTTGGACGCCAATTTCAAGCTTGCATCACCCTTTTTTCTAAATCGACAAGCATAGCTTCTATAGCGACCACCACCATCCATGAAATCTGTCGGGGGTTATTCTTCTGATAAACATTATCTTTCGGACAAAATGATTTAAAGTGCAAACAGTCCAATTTGAAAATGGGATATAGCTATTCGAATATTATGTAATAAAGTTCGTGAGTAATCGTGCGTAGTTCAATCGTTTCAATTTGTATCCTGCAAACAAGTTGGATACGGCAGTTTATTAACAATTGATATTATTTCAATCAGGTCCTCTTGGATGGAAATCTAGCATTACAATAGCTTCTCCATGATGATCATCATCAGGAAATGAACATGCAGTTTATTTTTAGAACAGCCTTTAAAAATGTGCTTAAATAATAAAGACATTTGAATATACTTCCACAAAGTCTAATATATTTCAGTAAAACCGCATTAATGTTCATAGACACTTTTTGTAGTATTCTACTTTCGACTGTTTGAAAAAAAAAAATCCTCTAAAATTCCAAACTAGGGGGTTAGGATGTACATTTTCCAAAAAAGTGCATGGATTTTTTTAATTTAAAAAACTACTATATAAACATACTATATATGTATTACTATAAAGCCTCTCGTACCAACCGAGTGCTCGCGGGTTGAGCACAATGTTAATAGTCCAAGAGGCGAGTGCAATTTTTGGACCCCCATTGAAATTCATTCAGAATTTTTTATAGAAATTGTAGAAAAGGGAGTAGATTACAAAGCCACTGGTCTGCCGTGGCAAAAATGGCCGAAACTGATCAAAAATCGACTTGGAATGAGCTGAACTCAAATCCAATTGCCAAATATGTCATATATTGCCAAAAAGAGAACAAACTGTTTCGTCTGGCAACCCACTGAATTTTGATTTTCAATGAGAAAAAGCGCAAACGATTTCTGATCTCTGGCTCGGAAAACTTGTATATTTTAAAAGTAAGCCAATTTGGCGACATCAGTTAAGTCATCAATGGCGTAATGTTTATTGCCAATTTAGCTCATTTGTGAAAGATGCAAGTAAGCCATAGCCACACACATCCGAATCGTCTGCAACCTTCTTAATTGAAAATTAAAGAGTGAGGGTTACCAAATAAAAAAAAAATTGTCATTATTTGGCAAGTTATGGCGCATTGGCAATTGGATTTAGTTCAACTTATTAAAAGTCGATTTTTGACCAGTTTCGGCCATTTTTGCCACTGCAGACCAGTGGATTCGTAATCTACTCACTTTTCTCAAATTTCTATAAAAAATTCAGAATGAAGTTCGATTGGGGTCCAAAAATTTCAGTCGCCTCTCAGTCTATGATAAAAGGAGAAAAGTGTTTATCAAAATATAAATTAAATTAAATTTTAAAAGTTTTTAAAATTTCCGTTGTCCTTAATTTGAAATCAAAGAAAGTGTCGGACCTAGGTCTTATAAAAACGACGCATCCATTACAGAGTCACTAATATCTATACATCAGAAGTATACTATCGTAACTGTTAAACTAATTGAACTTTCGATTTGACTACTGAGGTACAGATATATCGTACACACTTTTAGCTTACAGATATCGAAGTCACTTTATAAAACGTTCTTTTTTGACATCTTGGGATGCATAACAATACAGATGACAAACTACCAAAGAGATTAGTTTGTTTGCTAGAAAATCATGGAAACATGTCTTTCTTAGCTACTTAGTGAGTGCAAACTACCTCAATTGGTAGTTTGCACTCACTAAGTAACAATGTCGTGACTTTACCAAAAGAATATGTCCTTAGATACAGAAACTGATTGATGAAACCACTTTCACTTATAGCTGGCTATTCTCGAAAAGCTATATGAGTCATACGAATTTAAAAAAAAATATATTTTTGGCCCTGGGCTATGACTGAAGTATCAATCGAAAACGAAACTCCCCGGCGGCAATGGGTCAATCACTTCCTTGTTGGCTGCCATGTTTCTTATGTGCCATAGTGCGGAATTGGCCTTGACCTACGTTCGAGAGTTAAGGAATATGTGTGACATTGGCGAAGAATTTACAGTTAGCTTCCTGAAGTTGTTGCAGTGAATCCCTAAACAGAATATGTACTCGCTTCAAGTTCTTGCAGCTAATTATTTCTATGCCGAGCGTGCCTTTAGTTTTCTTACAATTGGCCTTCAATATTTATTTTCTTTTACTATACTCTCATTGTTGTAAATTACCTAGAGCAGTAGTATTGGTAATCTGGTAAAGAGTGGCCGAAGTGACTTTGGGGAGAGGCGGACCAACTTGAACAGGGCTTGCTCATTTTTCTAAGTTAATTTCATGTTGACACATTTAGCTTCCTGAAGTTGTTGCAGTGAATCCCTAAACATAATATGTACTCACTTCAAGTTCTTGCAGCTAATTATTTCTGTGCCGAGCGTGCCTTTAGTTTTCTTAAAATTGGCCTCAATATTTATTTTCTTTTACTATACTTTCATTGTTGTAAATTACCTAGAGCAGTAGTATTGGTAATTTTGTAAAGAGTGGCCGAAGTGACTTTGGGGAGAGGCGGACCAACTTGAACAGGGCTTGCTCATTTT
The DNA here is from genome assembly GCA_963978545.1 of Linyphia triangularis. NCBI lineage: Eukaryota > Metazoa > Arthropoda > Arachnida > Araneae > Linyphiidae > Linyphia > Linyphia triangularis. The sequence continues at coordinate 13,149,573 of OZ021723.1, read as the reverse complement.
TCTAAGTTAATTTCATGTTGACACATTTAGCTTCCTGAAGTTGTTGCAGTGAATCCCTAAACAGAATATGTACTCACTTCAAGTTCTTGCAGCTAATTATTTCTGTGCCGAGCGTGCCTTTAGTTTTCTTAAAATTGGCCTCAATATTTATTTTCTGTTACTATACTTTCATTGTTGTAAATTACCTAGTGCAGTAGTATTGGTAATTTTGGAAAAGTGTCCGAAGTGACTTTGGGGAGAGGCGGACCAACTTGAACAGGGCTTGCTCATTTTTCTAAGTTAATTTCATGTTGACACATTTAGCTTCCTGAAGTTGTTGCAGTGAATCCCTAAACATAATATGTACTCACTTCAAGTTCTTGCAGCTAATTATTTCTGTGCCGAGCGTGCCTTTAGTTTTCTTAAAATTGGCCTCAATATTTATTTTCTTTTACTATACTTTCATTGTTGTAAATTACCTAGAGCAGTAGTATTGGTAATTTTGTAAAGAGTGGCCGAAGTGACTTTGGGGAGAGGCGGACCAACTTGAACAGGGCTTGCTCATTTTTCTAAGTTAATTTCATGTTGACACATTTAGCTTCCTGAAGTTGTTGCAGTGAATCCCTAAACATAATATGTACTCACTTCAAGTTCTTGCAGCTAATTATTTCTGTGCCGAGCGTGCCTTTAGTTTTCTTAAAATTGGCCTCAATATTTATTTTCTGTTACTATACTCTCATTGTTGTAAATTACCTAGAGCAGTAGTATTGGTAATTTTGTAAAGAGTGGCCGAAGTGACTTTGGGGAGAGGCGGACCAACTTGAACAGGGCTTGCTCATTTTTCTAAGTTAATTTCATGTTGACACATTTAGCTTCCTGAAGTTGTTGCAGTGAATCCCTAAACATAATATGTACTCACTTCAAGTTCTTGCAGCTAATTATTTCTGTGCCGAGCGTGCCTTTAGTTTTCTTAAAATTGGCCTCAATATTTATTTTCTGTTACTATACTCTCATTGTTGTAAATTACCTAGAGCAGTAGTATTGGTAATTTTGTAAAGAGTGGCCGAAGTGACTTTGGGGAGAGGCGGACCAACTTGAACAGGGCTTGCTCATTTTTCTAAGTTAATTTCATGTTGACACATTTAGCTTCCTGAAGTTGTTGCAGTGAATCCCTAAACATAATATGTACTCACTTCAAGTTCTTGCAGCTAATTATTTCTGTGCCGAGCGTGCCTTTAGTTTTCTTAAAATTGGCCTCAATATTTATTTTCTGTTACTATACTCTCATTGTTGTAAATTACCTAGAGCAGTAGTATTGGTAATTTTGTAAAGAGTGGCCGAAGTGACTTTGGGGAGAGGCGGACCAACTTGAACAGGGCTTGCTCATTTTTCTAAGTTAATTTCATGTTGACACATTTAGCTTCCTGAAGTTGTTGCAGTGAATCCCTAAACATAATATGTACTCACTTCAAGTTCTTGCAGCTAATTATTTCTGTGCCGAGCGTGCCTTTAGTTTTCTTAAAATTGGCCTCAATATTTATTTTCTTTTACTATACTTTCATTGTTGTAAATTACCTAGTGCAGTAGTATTGGTAATTTTGGAAAAGTGTCCGAAGTGACTTTGGGGAGAGGCGGACCAACTTGAACAGGGCTTGCTCATTTTTCTAAGTTAATTTCATGTTGATGTAAAAGCAACAACATTCGAGGTTATATACCTTATCTATCCTAGAGGGAAACATAATTTTTCAGTATCTTTCAGAATTAAGTTAAGCACCTAAAATAATTGTTTTTCAAAGAGTACTCAAATGGCTAATTTTCCCGACATTATAAGGCAAATGAACACTTAGCATTCAAATTTAAAAAAAAAATTAAAAGTTAAAAACGGTTTTATCTAAAATAATATGATTTATACGTAAGAAAATCACATAATTGAAAATAATAAAAAAAATATAATAAACTAGAATTTTCTCAAAAAAATGAAAGCTGGCTTCTTTCACACAAGCGTAGAGTCTATAAGTCCAAAAACACATTTTGTTTTGAATCCATGTCTATTGAAGCTAAAAAACAACTTTGAACGCATTTTGGCAGTCTATGTCTTTTAGACCAACATTATCGTATTAATGTAATAATAATCTTTCTCTGTTTGTTAAGTTTATTTATTTATTTGTTTCAATAATTATATTTCTACTTATCGGAAATGTTTGTTGTTCAACTCTTTTCTCACTTTTGCAGCTTCGAATTCATTCATTATGGACTGTAGTACAGAGCTTTACTTTCGGTTACATATTTTGCATTTTAATTATGCTACTAAACAAGGAACATGAGATGTTCTTTTGTTACATAGCCAAATCACTTTTCTTCAAGATAATCAAAAAACTATAAAATATTTTAATACCCTCTAAAAACGAAATGAACAAGGATATCATGTGGCTGACGCTTGGCATATTTAAGTGGGATGATCAAGTGTTTACTGCCATATGACATATGACAGTACCAGTAAACTGTGCGGTTATTTCACCCACCGTGGAAACTTCGTCCAGCTTTCGCTTACTGGCATCTAATGATTTAAAATTTATAAAAAATCATTTTTAGAATCTATGGATCTAGTCTGTTTGGGAGCAATGAATAGATTTAGCATTTCTGTCTCTTATTTTTTTTTTAATGAAAATGCATTTAAATGGCATGAAAATGCCCAGGTACACTTGACATGTAGTTGATTTTCTAAATAATTGCGTTTATTTATGCGACTGAGACTTTTTGTTGCAGTGTTTTCATCCAAAGTGAAATCAGAAACTCTGCTCACAGAAAACAAGCATATTATACACGTATCAGAGGTCTACCTACATACATGGAAAACGTCCAAGTTTGTTAAAGACTACTACACAACGACAATTGATTTGATGCTCGAGTTTCTTTACACTATTTTCGGATTATGTTTCCATAAAAGAGTTACGTCGTTTAAAAAAATATTTGATTTTCATAATCTTACGCAATTAGCTAATTTTTATTGGATTTGGGTAGTGTGGGTAGTGGCGGTATTGAGAACCCATCAAAAGAATTATTTTTATCAAAACATTTAGAATCGTGTTACAATGTTTCTATAAAAATACCTCTGTTTTTTTGTTTTTTTTTTCCTTTTAAAGAAATTACCTCTTATACATCAATTAAAGAATATTTTAACAACCAAAAAAGTTTCTGCATTTTAGCAAAACATATTTATACAAAATTATTAAATTTTATTTGAAGGAAAACAATGAAACAGAATATAGTGTGCTCATATAATGAAGATATTTATAAAGAGTTCCTAAAATTTTATAAATTTGTCTCTTACAATGTTAGATCAACCTACTAACATTTTGTTCTTGTAAATATAAATAAATAAAAACGTTTGAATTACTTCCAAGTTTTCGCGTTTAAGTTGGTGGCGTCATCTATGTTTCATATTCTGAGATGAATGTTGACCCCAGTGTCTTAGTTTCAGACGAAGTTCAGAAGCAGCTTGATTTATTTGATACTTATATATTGTCTCATTTCATTTTCTACTGCATATAAAATGGTTATAGTGAAGGTAAATGAGTTTTAAAAAAATCACGATTTAGTGTTTTATTTGTATTTGGACAACTTTTCCTTTAAGTTACTAAAAAAGAAAATAGGTGTAAAATGCTTTTTTTGTCGCATTGAAGTTTAAGATTGTATTTCTTTATAGACTGAGAGGCGACTGCAATTTTTGTACCCCATTGAACATCATTCTGAATTTTTTATAGAAATTAGAGAAAAGTGAGAAGATTACGAATCCACTGGTCTGCCGTGGCAAAAATGGTCGAAACTGGTCAAAAATCGACTTTTAATAAGTTAAACTAAATCCAATTGCCAAATGCGCCATAACTCGCAAAATAATGAGCATTTTTTTTTTTATTTGCGTACCCTCACTTTTTAATTTTCAATTAAGAAGGTTGCAGACTATTCAGATATCTGGAGATGGTTTACTTGCATCCATTAAAAGGGAGCCAAGCTGACAATAACTGATACGTCACTGATGACGTAACTAATGTCACCAATTTGGCTTACTTTTAAAAGATACATGTTTTCCGAGCCAGAGATCAGAAATCGTTTGCTCTTTTTCTCATTGAAAATCAAAATGCAGTGGGTTGCCAGACGAAAAAAGTTGTTCTCTTTTTGGCAAGTTATGACATATTTGGCAATCGGATTTTAGTTCAACTCATTCCAAGTGGATTTTTGATCAGTTTCAGCCGTTTTTGCCACGGCAGACCAGTGGATTCCTAATCTACTCACTTTTCTCCAATTTCTATAAAAAATTCAGAATGATGTTCGATGGAGTTCAAAAATATAGTCGCCTCTCGGACTATTATGATAATGTAAAAATAAACATATATAAAATAAAAATATTCTATTTGGTGATACATTGAGTATGGTGACTGAGAACTAAGAATCAACCGGTGCATGTTTGCATCCTCCCTTGGGTAGTTGAGAGTAGGGGTGATCATCCCTCATCCTCATGAAAAACAATTATGCTACAACAAAGGTCTCGAAAAAAACTACTCTTGGATGCTGCGTAAAGTGAAAAGGTTCAAGAAGCCCTTTACATGGGTACAAAGGAGGTCACTGAACATGCTGAAAAGATGATCATGGAAAGTGAGTACTGTGTATCAGGTTATAATAGCATAAAACAAGTCATAGACTACAAAGAAAAGTGCAAGCTTGAGTTTAAGTTTAGGTTGAGAGGTGGGGTAATCGTCTCTCATCCTCATGAAAAACAATTATACAACAACAAAGGTCTCGAAAAAAACTATCTTGGTTGCTGCGTAAAGTGAAAAGGTTCATGAAGCCCTTTACATGAGTACAAAGGAGGCCACTGAACATGTTGAAAAGATGATCATGGAAAGTGAGTACTGTGTATCAGGTTATAATAGCATAAAACAAGTCATAGACTACAAAGAAAAGTGCAAGCTTGAGTTTAAGTTTAGGTTGAGAGGTGGGGTAATCGTCTCTCATCCTCATGAAAAACAATTATACAACAACAAAGGTCTCGAAAAAAACTATCTTGGTTGCTGCGTAAAGTGAAAAGGTTCATGAAGCCCTTTACATGAGTACAAAGGAGGCCACTGAACATGTTGAAAAGATGATCATGGAAAGTGAGTACTGTGTATCAGGTTATAATAGCATAAAACAAGTCATAGACTACAAAGAAAAGTGCAAGCTTGAGTTTAAGTTTAAGTTGAGAGGTGGGGTAATCGTCCCTCATCCTCATGAAAAACAATTATACAACAACAAAGGTCTCGAAAAAAACTATATTGGTTGCTGCGTAAAGTGAAAAGGTTCATGAAGCCCTTTACATGAGTACAAAGGAGGCCACTGAACATGTTGAAAAGATGATCATGGAAAGTGAGTACTGTGTATCAGATTATAATAGCATAAAACAAGTTATAGACTACAAAGAAAAGATTAAGCTTGATGCACTTGGTGTAGGTGATGTCATATGGAGATGATTTCGTAAGATCAGGACTAATAATGTCAAGACAATTATATGGCCTGATTAAAAAAAGAAACATGAATAAGGAGATGCACTTTCGTAAAATCAAATGATAAGTCTTATGGACTAGGAATTTGAGAACGAAAGGAAATTGAATTGTCATTTTAAGGACATTAAGAGGCAACGTCAATGTGTTCTTGCTTCATAGAATTTGATGCTTTATTTTTTTAGTCACAAATTCGGCTATAGTACCGCTACGCAGCTTATTAAATTTTATAACAGACATAACATTATTAGTAAAAGACCATTAAAAAAATTAACCAAACAGTTAGTGTATTTTTTAATAATTAATTTTTCAGCTAAGTACAATATCTGGCCAAAAGTATCCGGGCACCCAGTGGTATGGACTTTGAGCGTCCTGAGGCACATATTAATATGATGTTGGTCCCCCTTTTGCATCGATGACAGCCTGCACACGTTTGGGAAGACTTTCCACCAATTTTATAGGTGACCATAGGAATTGCCTTCCAGGCGTCCATCACAGCTGAAGTGAGTGCTTGCAGTGAAGATGGTCGATTTGGCTGGCTACGTAATCTGCGCTCTAATTCGTCCCAAATGTGTTCTATGGGATTTATATCGGGGCTCTGAGAAGGCCAGTCCAGGCTTTGAACACCCATTTCTTCAAACCACGTCTGTGCAAGCCTCGATGTGAGAATGGAGCAGTTATCCTGCTGGAAGAGAAATGGGCTTTTCCCGAAATATTGCCATAGAGTTGGGAGTGCAGCATTGTCCAGAATGTCCACATACATCTCAGAGTTCATGTTTCCAACCACAGGAACTAACGGACCCAGGCCAAATCACGAGAAACACCCCCACACCATTATGCTTCCACCACCAAACTTAACAGTCGTCACAATGCAGTCATTATAGAAACGTTCGCCGGGCATCCGCCAAACCCAGACGCGTCCATCCGACTGCCAGACTGTAAAGCGAAATTCATTACTCCAAAGAACAATTTTCCACATATCCACAGTCCAATGACGGTGAGCTCTACACCATTGCAATCGATGCTTCGCCTTCTTTGGAGTGATGTTCGGCATGTGAGCGGCTGCACAACTATGGAATCCCAAGTCTTAACTCTCGACGGACAGTCCTGCTGCTAACACTAACGCCTGATGAACTTTGGAACTCCTGAGAAATGTCCATCAACGAGGACTTGCGATTTTGTTTCACTACCCTTTTCAGAGTTCTGCGGCTGCGTTCACCAAGTGTTTTCGGCCTACCGGTTCATTTTTCTGCCGTTTCACTGCCTCGACATTTCCACTTTACAATTACATCACTCACAGTGGATTTAGGCTTCTGTAGAATGTCCGCAATCTCACGAACTGATTTCCCACAAAGGTGGCATCCCACTATTCTACCACGATCAAACTCACTAAGCGCCTTTGACTTACTCATTGCCTCACAAACGCATAAATACAATCTGACAAACCACTACCAACACTTTTATAGCTTTCAATTACGTATCAAATTGCGTCACTCACCAGAACCACTTTTTTAAGGGGTGTCCGGATACTTTTGGCCAGATAGTGTATATATATATATATATATATATATATATATATATATATATATATATATATATATATATATATATATATATATATATATATATATATATATATATATATATATATATATATATATATATATATATATATATATATATATATATATATATATATATATATATATATATATATATATATATATATATATATATTGTTGCGTGGATGCGTTCGAAAGACTTGAAGACAAAGCCGATTAAAACTTGAAGAAATTTATTCCGATATAACTCTTCGAAGATTCTTTTACAACTCCAGAACTTTCCGTTCTAATAGACTCAATAGACCTCTTTACACTACAATGGTGAACAAACGGCAGTTAAAAACTAGATGCACAACTGCTAAAATCAACGCAAAAAACAATGCAATACAGATTATTTTTGGAACTACTCTGAATGCTTGCTGATAGACAACTTACCAACTAACTCACTCACCCGCTCTCCTGGCCTTATAAAGAGAAGCTTCCTTCGTGAATCTTCTAGAGATTGAAATTTTGAGAATTTTCCAGATAAAAAGCTCTATACAGGTACATGGGGACTGAAAATGTCGCCAAGATTGGCGACATTTGGCGATTTCTCTCCAAATTTGGTGACCAAATTTAGTCGCAAAACCGTTGCCAACTTGGCGAGATTACCATTAACCATAATGTTAAATGGCCTTCTCCTTGTAAAATTCGTTTTCCAGCATTATCTCTGTAAAACTCGTTTTCAAGCATTAAGATGCGCATTGCAGGAAAGCGAAGTAAAGACAAACCCATGCATTGCCTTATGCGAAATGTATATACATTTTCCTTTTTACATAACTAATACTATATATATATATATATATATATATATATATATATATATATATATATATATATATATATATATATATATATGAAATGGTAAAGATAGATATTTTTGTTATTTCTAATCCCTAAGAATCTTATAAAAAACTATTTTTTGTCTCAAAACAATTCCATCATCTACGGTTGCCCTATTCACTATAACTGTGAAAAACAATTGTGTTGTAATAGAAATTTGTCTTGCGTAATAAAAGCATGAGAGTGTAAGTAACTCTTCTAGGAATTCCTTAGAATCTTACAAGAAAAGATTTTTTTTTTCCTCACAACAATTCCAACCTCTACTCTTGTCACTTTCATTATATTCGTGAATGTGAAAACAATTTTGTTGACAAGTTACATTCCTCTAAAAAGAAAATTCGTAAAAAATAATCATGGAATTTGCATACCACGTAGGCGGAAGAAAATATAAGATGCATGCATGCACAACTAATTTGTTTACCCAACAATCCAATTTTTATACCATGTGAACAGAAATAAATTAAAATATATACTCGCATCTAGTTAATATCAATTATATGGCACTATCGTGCAGCATTACAGAATGACCAGTGAGTCAATGATAATGCTGTGTATATCATCGATATAGAAAAACAACTGGATAGACTGTTCCAATGTAAATGCAAATAGAAAAACGCGCCTGGAATTGCGAAGCTGGTGGGATGATTAGCCAATCACAGTTCACATTTATAGTTGGATGGGAATGCGAAAAATCTTGTAAAGTGTTAAAGTATATATTTTTTTGCACATTATTACTAATTAATGTCTACTACTGACATTTCTGCTGAGTACAACCCAAAATTTTATTTTCAATCCTCAGCAATCAGTATTTTTTATCCCACCAATGGCATCTGGCAACGGCTTCATTTTCCCAGCGTTAAGCAGTCTATCCAGTTGTTTATCTATATCGATGGTGTATATAGCAGGTGACCGAAATTACTTCAGTGGCTAAAAACTTAAAAGGAAAATAAAATTTGTAAATGTATATTAATCCTTAAAGTTTTTTGTTCTGTCGCTTTTCAGAGCAAATGGCAGAGCATAAAATTATGGTTGGTGTATTAAAAATGATGTAATATAAAATCCTTTATATCAGATTACAATATTTTCTTTTATTAATCCCAAATATGGAATGTGGTATGAGGTGGAACTATTATATTGAATGAAAAGAAAAGCTGGGTACTGTTTCCTGTTGTAAGGCTGCGAAAAAAAGATCAGGTCTTTCATTCTGAGATGGCTTCACTTCATCAAAAAAGAGGTAAGAAATTTACTAGGAACTAACTTAATCTAACACTCAATAAAAAAAAATCTGTGAACTGACTTAACAGGTATGACACCGTAAGATGACGCTAACATTGCATAAATTTTACATGCAGAAAATTAAGTACGGGAAATTTGTTTGCTCACTCTAAAGGGGTTTAATGTATCCACTTGGCATTATTCATTAGCTGAATTTTTTTAAATAAGCTCGTTGACATTGAAATTGCATTTTAGCATGTTTTGAGGACAGAAAAAGTCTAAGGAAAGAAATCGATGTTTTCCTTTTTTTTTTTTTTTTTTCGTAGTGGTCAAGCACACCGTGTATGCGAATTGAGCTCAAAATAACTTAAATGATATAAGTAGCATATAAAATTTTGTTTATCACTTAAAACTAACCTATATTAAAAACTTTGTTTCTATTGGTTAATTTTGTAAGTGTATGTTATAGTTTATATTGTGTACCGATTGAAACATTACCTTATAAGCAAACTCGAGATAATACACACTAGCATCAAGAATCAATTTGAGCATCACGCAACATTATCTTTATGGGATACACTTCATTACCACTAGTTTACCCCCTCCCCCCCTTTCTCCTTTGCACATTACACTAATCGCGTTCCGATAGTGGTGCTGGCTCAATTGTCCAAAGCTAATAGCTGAGAAGAAAAGTATCTTTGGTCAATTAAACACAACCCATCAACAAAACAAACGTTATGAAGATTCAAAAACACGCTACCTACCATGAGTAGTTTCAAAATCACTTTGGTAACTTTGTACGAATCTGATTTCGAGCAACTTTTGCTTTTGACTTGCGATTTGATGGCGACGATTTTACATTTAGCGACAAGTTTAAATGTTGTTTTACTATGGTGTTAACTTATTCACTCTATCAGGGTAGAATTTTTAATGAAGCATTTGATAGATATGGTGATTAACAGTCCTAGCGACAAAATTACTAGTTACATTGAGAGGAAACTTTTTCATGGTTTTGTGAAATTTGAATTGAAGATTTAAAGAAAACAAATTGATGTTTTGTCTTTAAGGGCGTATCGACAAAAAAAAAACAAAAAAAAAATTATGTCAAACCACTTTATGTAAAAAAAACACTTTATGTTTTTATGTCAAACATTTATCTTATGTATGAGATACTATATATACATTTTTGAGGTGATGTTTTTATTGCTTATTTATTAAAAAAAAAAAAAAAAAAAAAAAAAAAAATCCATAATAATTGATGTTTGCGTATTTTGATATACAAGTCAAGAAAAAAAAAAAAAAACTTTCAAAGTGAAAGCTTTCTGTAATACATAATTACATACAAATTTTTTTGTCTTCACTGAATTTTTATGGTGAATTAGAAAAAAATTCTCAAAGAATTCACATTTAACTCTTTATAATTAGCATATTTTTGAACAATTTAGTTTTCATGTACTAACTCGAGTTTTTTGGAGCCAAGAAAAGATGGTTGGAAATTGTTCATATTAATATTCTTAATGTTATGAACCTCCATCTGCTAGTTTCTAGAATAAATAATTTTTAATAGAATTTTTCTAATATTTAAAGTAGAAAAAATTGCAATTTTTCTAAAAACTTATGCACAGAAAAATCTAGCGAAATTCATTTTCTTTTCGAATCAATTTGACTGGGGTTCGAAACATACAATAGTTAATTTTTGATTCAATAGTTAATGCAGATTTGAATTCTCAAATCATTTTTCAAAAATATTATATCAAACTTCAGTTATCACAGTTTAAATGAAGTTTCACGTGCCAAAGACACGATTTTTTAGATAACGTATTTAAATATTCAAATTTATTTTCAGAACAAAATTGTACTTCAAACTAATAAAATAACTCTTGTGGTATCATTACCTTGCAAAAATTCCATCTAGAGATTATTTTAAAGCAGAAAAACTATAAACACATTTGACGTATTTTTGCGATATTTGAAGTGTGTACATCACAAAAAAATTAATGCAAATTCTTTAATACTCAAATCGAAATTTCATTTCAATTTGTACAAAATACTAAAATTTATATCATAAGATTATGAAATAAGTTCAATTAATCAAATCATTCTGTACAGTTTTGATTTAAAACAAAATAATTCCCGTTTTGGCCTCTAAATGTTAGTTCTTGTTTACTTAAAAACAATACTGCTTTGATGAGTAATTACATGAAGCATTGAAGGGTCTACTAATCAGAGATCTACTTTTTTGTTTAATCCATTGTATCCAGCACAATGAAACACGCCCAACATAAAAATTTTTGTAAATAATAGTCTCCACACATCCACGAGAAAAGTTCATACCGAGAAATTTGAAACTTACGATCATGCTGATTTTTTCTTTGATGGATGGACAACTTTGGTGTTGGTCTATCTTCTTTAATTAATTCGTGTTTATCATCTTTCTCCAATGTTTCAAAATGACATTCCGTTTAAAAGGATTTTTGGTTCGCTCTCAACGGGGCTCTACCCAAAATAATTTTTGACCAATCAGTTCACTGAATTTTCAAGGTCTGTCTTCTTTAATTAGTTCGTGTTTATCATCTAAAATCTCAATTTAATTGGGAAGGACGAAAACGCTATTTTTACAATAGGATTATCAATGATTGGAATGATTTGCCAGCAAATGTTGTAAATTCAGAGAGCGTAAAGAATTTTAAGAGACCGTTAGATATGCGCTGTATGATCATCAATGGGCAATAATTGGATTACACTGACTAGGTAAGTAACTTATATTTTTTACTTTGTATATATTTAATTTAGGTTATTTTATTACCATTATTTGGTTAATTATGTTTGCGTACTGTTGGTTTTTATAAAATGTGTCAGCTTGCATTATGTATTGCATTTTTCCAGAATGATTGTCAAACGCTGTGTCAACTTTTTATATTGTATTGTATTATGTATATTGTATTGTATAATCCTGTAACTATTGTATATTGTGTGTATGATCCTGTAACTAGCGTATGCAAATTATTTTCTATTTCTATATACGTGTAGGGGAAAGTACCCCAAAACGGGATAGCTTATCTATTCTTCGCTTTATTTCTTGTTGTGTACAAGGTACATTCCAAAGCTAGACGTCATTTAAAAATATACCTTTTCAACTACTTAAAATAAGACCTTTGTCATATTTGTTCAATAATATTTATGTGAAAATACTGGTTTCACAAAGTCTTACACGATCCCGTTTTACCCTACCAAGGGTGGGTAAAAAGGGATAGGGATTTTTATGTTATTAGGTTTTTGCTGATTTTACTTTTGATTTAGTTTTTAGAACAAAAATAGGCTACGTTTTTATAGGAAGAAACTTTTTAATTGTAAATTTGAAAAATTAGATAACACAGAAATCGCATAAAAATGTGTCGTCTTCTTCTTTTGCTCTGGAACAGGCTTCGTGGGCCCATTCCTGGCAGCTCGAGCATTGTATCCACCTTCTCCAGATTTCGATTCAAGATACAGAGCGTTGCAGAAAATACATGCTTCATCTTTTTCAGCTTCATCTTCTGAAGACGACGACGTCCAACCTTGGTTAACTGATGATTTTTTTTTTTGTTTTAGGATTTCTTATGTCAAGTCCATTTTCTTCGATTTTTGAAAAAAAATTCAGATTCAGAGTAAAATTTTTTAACTTTATCTGCCTGTTTTGCATTTCCACTTGGTTTTCTTTAACTCCTCGTTTGTTTTCTCTTCGAAACATTCAAGAAACTGGTTTTGGCAGCCCTTTTTTTCAGCTTTTGAGTTCTTTCTCGTTCTTTTTTTTCACGCTCTTCTTCTTCCAACTCAAGTTTATATGGACTTCCTGTTATAATTGCTGTTTAGTTGTGATTAGCTTATGTTTTTATAATATTATAGTGCGTACAACGTGTGATTTTCTGGTTTATCTTTGTATACGCCGCCCCCATAAAAAATATTTTTAAAAAAAACTCAACTTTTTTGAATTTAAAACTTAAATTTTTGGTCAAAATATTTTTCTGACTTACAGTTTTAACCTATAACTAAATTTTGTACATAAATCAGGATAATTATTTGTACCCCAAAAGTAAAGTAAATTATTTTATTTCGAAAATTTAATTATTTAAAATTAAAATAAATTGTTGTAATTGATTATACATATTTTAATTCATTACTTATTTCAATTTAAATAACTTAAACACATTGCCAAAACATTAATGGAAATGGTCGGGTAAAACGGGATACATCAAAATTGTATCCCGTTTTGGGCACCCCAAAAGTGTCCCGTTTTGCCCGACCGTGATGCTTTTGACAACATAAATGGCTGACCCCTGAACCGTCACTCACTAGCAATATTTAAATACATGAAATTGTTGTTAAATGAGCTATGAACAAAACACAGTACCTACCGGAATTGTTCCGAAGGACGGAGAAGCACAAGGATAGTTGTTCTGCAGTTGAAAAAAGTACAAAGTAAGTAAAAATCTCACTTGAAAACTTTGAAAAAATATTTCTTTCCGAAACAAGTGGCTAGAGTTGAGAGATCAACTGATAATGCTGTCATGACGGTTGAGAACCAGTTTAGCCTTTCTCCCGCGAAATAGCACTACTAGTCAAGATCCGAGGCTCAATATCCCGTTTTGCCCGCCTATCCCGTTTTGGGGAACTCTCCCCTATATATATATATATATACTTACTTGACCAACCCTGTTGGGCCTTGAGCCTGTTGTTGGTCTTAAAATGTGTGTTTGTATAATTTGTATTTCTATCTTGCTCCATCGTTTCAAAATGACATTCCGTTTGAAGGGATTTTTAGGTTCGCTCTCAATGGGCCCTACCCAAAACAATTTTCGACCAATCAATTCACTGAATTCTCAAGGTCTGTCGAATGTCGAAAAGTGATTACTGGCAAACCCCCTATATAGTTCGTGGAGGGAAAGGATCTTTTGGGTTCTATCGGTAACCACGCCAACGGGTGGCAACGTCTCAGCCGCTGAAACTCTGTTCCAGTAACACTTGGATGCTCTTCGGAGGAAGATCCCTAGTAGAGGTTTATTGGAAGCTGGGTTTTTTCTCGTGAATTGAGTACTGAGGCAACAAATTTGCTATTTATCAGATTTTTTTTATTAGATCTTCATTTTAGAAAATTGTAAAATATTTAATTTTAGTTTTGAACTTATAAATTTAGATGCAGCCCGGCTGTACAAGATGTAGTCCACGAGCCGCCACTGGTGAAAACTTATCAACTTTCCATTGATGCTTTTGATTAAACAGTTTTGTTACTGTTTTGTGTTGCGTTTGGTGGCAACCTATCAATAATTTCTTCAGCTTACTTTTATATTTAGCATGTGTCTCGATTTATGTAAAAGTTACACGCCATGGAAAGGCAATTAAAACATAATCTGGATGAGTAATAATGCATGAGTAATCATGCAAGTAGAGTTTTTGTTCAAGAAAGTTAGTGTACAAAAGGATTTATATTAAAACTGTTACAGTGTTAACACTTATCTAATTTATCTAATTGCTTGTCGTCACTTCAGACAAAAATTTCAATTTAACTCTTTTTAGTTTAATCATCACTGCATCCTGAAAAGCAATAAAATAATTAATGGATTTTTTTCGAGCTTAAACTACTAATATTTTTAAAAAAATTAAAGTAAATTTTATATTTTTTGCTTTGCTATTGGATTTTAAAACTAATAAATTAAAAAAGTGTCATTTCAAAGCGAAAATAAGAATATTTAAATAGTATTGCTTACAAAAAAAAAAAAAAAATATATATATATATATATTAATAAAATGAAATTGTTTAAAACTGGCTTTTCATTCGGTCACACTATTTTATCTTCATAAAGCAAATATTTTAAATAATACAATATATATATATATATAATTACAAAAACGCAACCCAAAGCTTTGAAAATGGCATAAAATAACGATCTACACTTTTCAACCACTACTAAAAAGATATTACAAAAATACTCTATATTTAATCCATAAAACATATTTACTTTTAAAAAATAACAAGCAAGAGAAAATCCCCTTCATCATTTTCCAATACTATGTTCCATCTAGTCGTTAACTATATTAAAAAGACAAGACACTGAGGACATTAAAAAATACATCACATCATTTTTTAGTCATACTTTCGTCTAACAAACACAGTAATGAAGTCTTTCGTGGTGTCGCTGATCGCACAAGCCCATTTTCCCCATTTTTATCCCTATTTTCCTTCTCATTATATTATACATCTTATTTCTCAACTTCCCTCATCTGAAAGAGTCTACATCCTCACATCATGTAAACGCAGCGCGTGCGACTTTTTTTTTCTTTTTGTATATTCCGCTAGAGATATAAATAAGAGTCAATTATTCAAGAAGAAGAAGCGAAGCTACGAAAACCTAATTTAATTATCTTTCATCTTGTTGTATCTCTTGCTATTTCATGCAATAAACAACGTTGTTGTTTGGTAGTGGATGCGCCTCGTTGAAGAGATAAGATGTAATCTATTTAATGACATCGGCTTGGAGATCGAAGCCACTTCATTAATGTTGCAAGCGTTTCAGGTTTAGTCAGTCAGCCGAGACAGAGTGAAAACTTTCAAGGGTTTTCCAGAATTTGAAGCAGGTTGACGATTCCGTCATTTTTTTTTTAAATGTCCAATTACTTGAGTGTTTCTTTAGTATCGATGAATAAAAGAGTTTATAAACACAATAAATGCGAATCAAATGATGCAATCAAAATGATGCTAGATATAACTCTGTTTAGACTTCAGATTTTAGTTCGGAAGATTCAAGATCTTAGTTTTGTTTTGCCATAATGAGCAATTGAGGAGCTGTATGGTGCTAATGTTTGAACTTTTAGAAAAAAAACATAATATGCAAGTGGAGATATTGGTACATTGTAAAGAATCAGGGTTCACACTCAAATCACAGATTGAAAATCAATTACTTTTCAATGACTTTTAAGGACCTAAATAATGTTTTTAAAGACATTTGAAAATTTGTTTTCAGGCATCATGTATTTATATAAATTTTTAATAAAGTATATTCTAGCCAAAAAGTTACAAGTTGGCCATGCGTAATGCAAATATGCCAGAGAATTTCGATACAGAGTGTGAATAAGTGGCGGTCATGCGAGAATAGCAAGTCTAAGTTGTATTTTAATAAATTTTGTAGTTGGGCACACATCCACAAAAATTAATGACTTTTAAAGACCTCTAAGCATTTTCAATGACTTTTAAGCACTTCTAAGCATTTTCAAGCACTTTCTAGGCCTCAAAAACAAGTTCAAAAATATTAAGCACTTTTAATGACCGTCGGAACCTTGAGAAGCTATATTATGTAAATTGTGTAAATTATACTGAGAAGACTTAGTATAATTTGAGTTAGATACGTGATTTGTGTGTGTGTGTGTGTGTGTGTGTGTGTGTGTGTGTGTGTGTGTGTGTGTGTGTGTGTGTGTGTGTGTGTGTGTGTGTGTGTGTGTGTGTGTGTGTGTGTGTGTGTGTGTGTGTGTGTGTGTGTGTGTGTGTGCATCGTTTTTAATGTTTGTGCCATTAAAAAATACATTCAACTAAATTTTGCTGCCTACTTCATGACTTTAAGTAATGGGTATCATTGGCAAGAAAGTCAGAACGTTTAACCTTTAACTGCTGTGGTTGGGTGGTTGAGGTTTTTGGCGCAAGGGCTACACATGGTCCATACTGCGCCAAACAAATTGGTGAATATCAATTTAAAGTTTAAGAAACATAGAACCAGAAAAATTAATATAAATGTCAAAGATGCGATAATTTAGGGGGTGGAAGCATTCCACAAAAAATGACTCGCGGTCTGTCAGACCGCTTACAGCAGTTAAAGGTTAAGACTAAATATCTATAAAGCAATTGTGAGCACATGAAATCTACATAGTCTAATTTCTAAATTATAACATATTTTATTTTTTAATAGAAACATAAAATTAAAAGTATTTATCTTATCCTTTACGCTGTTTTTTGTAGTGTAGTGCGACATCAATTAGTAACTAAAAAATAAAACTGAAAATTTGTAAACAGGTTTTTTTTTTTAAATATAGCTTATACTATCTATATCAAACAAATTTAAAGTTATTCACAATCTAAAGAAATGTTACTTAACATGTGTAATGCTTTTAAAAATATATGCTTTCTCTCGTTTTGATAAGTATTTAACTATACGTTGACTCTCTAACATATGTATAAAACTTTTGAAAAAAGGGGTTGAGTGGAAAAACGATTAATAAGTAGCTATTACTTACTGCACAAAATTACTTATCAGAACACATTTAGTTCTTATCACTGTCTACATAGTAAGGCTGAAATAGATAATATATTTTAAAAGGTACGACATTCAAATACCTCACATTTAAAATATGTTATCTATATAATCTTTAGGCAACACATTTAAACAGATAAACCATTTAAAAAGATAGAATTACATGATTTAATTCCTCCGTATATGACAAAATCTATTAATATTTGGGAAATATTTAAATTGCTAAATATAACTGTTTCTGTAGGAATAATTTAGTTTTATCTTAATAAATAAAGTTACATTTTAATATTCGTGAAATAAATTTTAATAAAAATAGATTATAATTACATAAAGAATAAAAAGAATTTCAAGTGCATTCTAAAAACTACATTTTTATAACTAGTTTTTTAAATTCTTTTTATCACAAATTATAAGAGAAATTGAGAGAAAAAACCATACTAAAGATCATGTTCATATTACTTTCAAATGGCAATAAAAGCAATTTATAATAATGACGATAGAACAAACATGTATGAATGGGATTCAACAATTACAAGCAAATGTGATTAAAATTTACAAGCAAATACTTTCACTTAAATAAATCAATCAACACTTTCATTTGTTCATGATAAAACTTAAATTTTGAGTAAAAGTTTCAAATGTTTGGAAAAACTTACTCAGAAAAAAGATTCAATGCCCTAAAATTACCCAAAAACAAGTTGAATTTTCAAAAACAAACAATCAGATATTAACTATTTAAAACTTTTACCTCTAACTTTGGCTTTCTCTAAAAGTAATATTTTAAACTTCAATAAATCTTTTCTAACTAACTAGAAGTATACCATTATTTTTTTTATGGAATTGTAGCACATAGCATACAGATTAAACTGTGTTCCCCAAAATCTTTTTACTTTCATAATTATTGTTTGAAATCAAATTTTTGTAAATAAAACAGGCTTTTCTAAAAAAAAAAAAAAAAAAAAATAGGTTGACTGACCAAAAAAAAAAAAAAAAAAAAAAAAAAAAAAAAAAAAAAAAAAATCTAATGATATTTTTACCACACTGCAAAGTCATTGTCTTACAGATTGTAAACTCCTTTGTTTATCAAATCCCAAAGTTTCAAGCTCAAAATTTACAAAAATATTCTGATGATATTTTTACCAAACTGTAACCTCAGTATCTATAGTATGAGATCCTTATAACTTACATAAAAAGTTTGAAATTCAATTGTTAAGAACCTTCTAAGAAAAGGGACATCGAAAATTGACTATTCTGTTCTGAGTCACCATATTCCACTCATAACAATTGGTATTGCAACAGAAAGTAACAATAGGTTTTGAAGCGAATAAAAATCAACTTAAACATAAAAGGACATAAAAAGTCAGTCTAAGCGATAGCCTATTTTATTGTAAATGTCGATATATTTCCTTTTTTGCGCAAACGTTCATCTTTGTTTGCTCCCGTTTTTTATGTTTCCAAATAGATGAGTAAACCGTAAAAAGAGCAAAACCAAGCAATCGATTGCCAATAAGTGACAAGAGGCATATAATTAGACATCGACAACACAGCGTTACGCCCCATGAACCAAAAAAAAACTTTTTTTTTTGTACAACTCGAATGAATTCAAAAACGTCTTTACAAAGGAAGAAGAGAAATACAAGAAAGAAAATCACAACACATCGCTTTCAAAGATAAAACCGCACATATATCGATAAAAAATAATCAGTTTGAGGAAGTAATTAGTCCATCGAGCTTTGTTTTTATCCACTCTAACGATCATTTCTTCTTTTATACACTCTGAAAAGAGAGAGAGAGAAAGAAAAAAAAAAGATACACACTCTGATGAAGTAAACTGCAGCTTTGAGTCATTTTTTAAGACTCTCCCTAAAAGAGTATACGATCAGAGGCACAATCAGTGTTCTGAGTGAAACAGAAATCACAAAAAAAAAAAAAAGACTTCTTGAACAGAGTATTTTTATGTCTTGATCTCTGATAACGCGAGTTAAGTTTGGTAATGGATAAAAAAAATAACAATCTCAAACGAGGGTCGCAGAGTTTGAGAGAATTTGAGGGTAAGGTTGTAATCATACGTTTAGTTGTATCTGTTGCAGAAAAGTGTTCTTTTCTTCAAATGGCAAAAAGGGGAGTTACTTTATGGATAAAACGTGTGTAACGCGAACTCAGACGTTTGTTTGTGATTTTCAGTACAACAGGAATCCATTTTCAATAAAAGCATCACTTTTCAGTTCACGGCTTCGTTATGTCTTGTATCAATATGGATATATTTCAATTTCAAGAATGACAACTTTCCAATCCAAGTAGTATTCAATGATATAGTTATTTTATGTATCGAAACTTTATGACGATACAACTGGGTACTTCAGTACAACTGGAATCCATTTTTAATAAAAGCATCACTTTTCAGTTCACGGCTTCGTTATGTCTTGTATCAATATGGATATATTTCAATTTCAAGAATGACAACTTTCCAATCCAAGTAGTATTCAATGATATAGTTATTTTATGTATCGAAACTTTATGACGATACAACTGGGTACTTCAGTACAACTGGAATCCATTTTTAATAAAAGCATCACTTTTCAGTTCACGGCTTCGTTATGTCTTGTATCAATATGGATATATTTCAATTTCAAGAATGACAACTTTCCAATCCAAGTAGTATTCAATGATATAGTTATTTTATGTATCGAAACTTTATGACGATACAACTGGGTACTTCAGTACAACTGGAATCCATTTTTAATAAAAGCATCACTTTTCAGTTCACGGCTTCGTTATGTCTTGTATCAATATGGATATATTTCAATTTCAAGAAGGACAACTTTCCAATCCAAGTAGTATTCAATGGTATAGTCATTTTATGTATCGAAACTTTATGACGATAGCAACTGAATGTAGCAACAATAGACACAGTTTTCTGCAATGAAGTTTTTTCACTGAGCTTAGAATATCCTCTAAGCGAAAAATATTTCTGGTTGCACCTCCCGGTGGATGACCTTGAGAATGTGACAGACGATTCCCGTCAACGTGTGAACAAGCTACGTCTGGACACTTGTATGTTACAACAGCTTATATATAGTTTGTTTGCTTGTTTTCAAGCTGCGTTTCTTAATCAAAACACGCACTTGTGGTAATAGCCTTAAGGGGTACCTGAAAGAAGAAATGTACTTTAAAATCCATTTTGATTATTTTAGTGTATTGCGATGTTTGAAATGTTATATTCTAAATGATATAGTATGGTGGGAAACTAGTATATTAGGATTGTTTTGAATATTTACATGAGAGAATGTCAGTCTGTACCAGCTCCATAGGCTTAATGCTATATTTTTTAGTCACAATTTCTACCGGAATATTGATTTGAAGCAAATGATGTTTTATAACAGGCAAAAGATCTGTAATAAAAGTTTATGGAAAATATAAATAATGTTTTTTATAGTTAACTTTTTAAATTATTATAAGATAGCTTATACAAATTTTTATATGTAGTAATAAAAAAAAAACACTAGTTATCTTGCCTTCAAAAAAAAAAAAAAAAAAAAAAAAAATTATGGTAATAATTTCATGAACTTTTATTACTGATATTTTGGCTGTTTTGAAATTTCATATATTTCAAAGCAGTACTTCAAGAAGAAATTGAGACTAAGTCCCGTCAGTCTGATCCTACCCTGTAGGTCTGAACGACAGGGTAGGAACAGACTGACAGGACTTAGCCACAATTTCTGCCGAAGTATTGCTTTGAAGTAAATGATATTTTCCAACCCTGTGGGTCTACCCTGCGGGATAGGAACAGACTGACCCTCTTAAGAAAATACCCACAATTAAATCATACACATTTGTTACACTTTAAACACTTTTTTCTCAAACTGATGTTAACTCGTCCAATTGTAAGTTTTTTCTCAGAATCTACTCCAACGTGAAGGCTATGGGGTTAGCGTTCTGGTCTCGCATGCCAAAGGTGTCGGGTTTGAATCCTGGGTTAGACATGGATGTTAGTTGTGGTTTGGAATGCAAGGTAAAAGCAGTAGTTCCCGCCCTGATTATCCGTTATTGTGCACAAAAATAGGTCATTGAGTGTACAAACATTTTGTTTTGATTTATTTCTTTCACAAATTGTACTTTTACGCATACCAGACCCATACTTTTATAGAGAAGATGGTAGATATTTTTTTTAATTTTTGAACGAGCTTTTTTTTTTTCCAACGAATTTCAACGATTTTTAAACGTTTTTAAGAGTTTCAAGAGTGAGTTGATCAAGAGTTCAGTTGATGATGCAACGATGTTCCGACATTGGGTATGCAAAATTAAAAAAAAAAAAAAAATGCTATGACTAGTTTCTGAGATGAAAGTACATAAAGGAATCCCTAAAAAGAAAGCTTTTCAACATGGATTAAATAGTCTTTCGACTTTCCTTAAAAAAAATTAAATTTTACTTTTATCGATTTTATTAGAATGGGTCAAAAGTGTTTGTAACTCAATTGATACAAATACTATTTTTATGTTAGTTGCCTAATTTTATAATGTTTGTAAATTTAAGGGAACTGGGGATGGGGGGGGGGGGTTAAGTAGCAGCTCTTCAATTGATATTAATTTAGATATATTCTGTTAATTTAGCCATTATATCGCGCACGAGCTGCACCAGCACTATTCTACAGTAAAACATGGTTTAAAAAGCAAAATATATGGATAGAACGTCTCCAGGAGATCTTTCAAGAAAAATGGCTTCGTATTTTCTTCTAGAAATGAAGAAAACACTTAAAATCTCCATAAGAGAAGTTTGTTTTTGCGTGATAAACTTTGTTTTTAAACAATGACATTTCGTTATTGCACTATGCATTGAAACATTTATAAATCACTTTCTTAAAATTAATATTAAAGTTAAAAAATTGTAGATAAAAAAAATTAAATATTATACTAGGAAATTAATTAAGTGCATGTACAATCTTTTGAAAATTGTATTGAAAACGTCATAATTTTGCAAGATCGAAAGTGGATTTTATCCTTACTCACCCCTTTTTTATAAGAAATTTTAACAATTGCTCATTCATTTTCCCTTTATTAATGCGCATCCAAAACAAAGATGGAGATTTAATTTTAAAGTAAGTAGATCAATTAGTTTAGGTAGATTTTCTAAACCTCTATAGCTATTACATAATTATATATAGTATTTTCTCTTTTTTTTTCTATTCATATTAATAACATCTTCTCTTCTTAAATACCAAATTAAACTAATTATTGCCACAATAAAATCGAAAGTATTAGCTTATTTCATCAGTTATATAACTGTTCACATCTTTCTAGTTTCTGAACTGAATATCCCAAAGTGATGTATAGGTGAACCGAAATACATATGGAGGCACTTTCAAACAAAACTGAAATCAGTTCCGGCACTCTCTTTCATCCTTTAAACAACTATTTTTTTAAACAGACTAATTACGAAAAAGAAAAGTAGAGCTAAGAAAAATACATACGATATGGCGATAAAAACATATCCAATGTCTCACACACGTGAACTCCGTAAAGCAATCAAAGGAAATCCAGCATAATCCCCATTATTCCTAAATGGTGGGGAAAAAGGAAGAAAAAAATCCCTCCTATCCAGCTGTTAGATGTCGTCGGGTTGCTCCATGATCCATCATCTCAAAGTTCACCTCCGCCCCTTCAAAGAGCTATCAACGATACATTTTTTCCCTTTTGTTTGCTTTTTTCCCCTTTTCTTTGTTTGATTGGCTAAATGTTCCCTTTTTTTTTTATCCCGCTAATGGAGACAAAAAGAAACATTTATCCCCGCCCCATTTGAGAGGAATCCTCCATTGTGTTTTCTTTGTTGGGAAATTGTAATCGGGGAAATAAACAGGACGTTAAGGGGAAATGGCATTGTTAAATGAGGGTATAGGATATTGTTATCTGTATTTTAAAGTTGTTGGATTTAGCTTTCTGTGTTTCTCAGTGTTGAGTGATTGTTGATTGTCAGAAAGTAAGTAGAGATTTTTTAGTGCTTTTAATGTACAAGTTGAATATATGTGATTGAATTTTATTATATTTTACATGGATCAAGAGACAATCTAGGGTTACTACGCCAAAATATTTGGACAATAAGCCAAAATATACGAACAGTAAAAATTTGAATCTTGATTTGAAGAGAGCTTAACTTCATTATTTATTACCTAATAGGATTCATGCAAAAGTTCAAAATAACTGGTTTAGTTTTTTTATACTTTTCAATTCTCAAGAGATAAATGTAGGCAATATTACAACAACAAATCGGGATATTCGGGGACAGTTTAAAATTTTAAATGCAATTTGGAAACGGCATATAATTAGCTCGTTATTCAGTATCCAATTTGAACTTCAAGAAACTATGGATTTTGATTTAATGTGATAAAATTATTATTATTTAATATTTTTGTAATTTAATACTTTCCCTTAAAAATTAAAATTTGAGTGATTGAATTGCTTTTGGACCTCCTCGAAAACTCAAAAGGAGCATTTTACATTTTGCCTTGCCTTGTGACTCATCACGCCTAGTAGGCACATGAGGCCGCAATCATTGACACCCATTCAATCCGGTTAAGCGCGATCTCTATAGCAAGTGTCCAGCTCGACCATTCTAGTTTGTCTCTTTCTTTTATGACCATCCTTCTCCAGGTCAACCTTGGTCGCCCTCTCTTCCGCTTTCCATCCGGCGCCCATGTCAAAGCAATTCTTTCGTTGGTTTCAGGACCCCTTCTCAAGACGTGATCAATCCAATGCAATCTTTTTTTCAAGATCTCAGCTGGTAAGAGTCTAGTTGCCATTTTTCTATATAAATCTGAGTTGGATATCTTATTTGGCCAAAATATTCTTAAGATTTTTCTTAAATATTAAGTTTGGAATGCATTATTTTATTCTCCTGCAGTTTTGTGATTTTCCAAGTTTTACTGCCATATAGTAAAATTGATTTTACTACTGCATTATAAATTTTTAATTTTAGAGAAAGGTTTAGGTTGGACGATATCCATACTTTAAAAAAGCATTGTAAAAGCATTTTGTGCCTTTTTAATCCTACATGTGTTATCTTCATCGGTTCCACCTAGTGTGTCCATAATGGAACCGAGATACGTAAAACTATCTGTTTCTTCAATTTCTTTTGAGTTTATAATAACTTGTGTCATATTTTTGCTGTTTATCTTCCTGATTTTGGTTTTGTTTTCATTTATTGCCAAACCAAATATATTTGCATTTTCTTCAAAGCAGCTAGTTTTTTTCTGTATATCTGAAATCCTGAATAACATCAATACAATGTCATCCCCAATATCCAGATCCTCAAGAAAAATTAAAATTCCATTTTATTCCTCTACGGGTAGTCTCCACTATTTTTCGCATTACCCAGTCCAAATCGATTGTTTTTCATTATAGCAGAACACAATTTCAATCATTGAACTAACAACAAACTTATTATCAACAGAGTATGATGGTAAAATCAAAATGCTCCACCCAATGGAGATTTCATTGAATTTCATTAAGAAATTAAAGTCACTCGCAGTTGTAATAAAGACAAGTTGGACATACAATACGTAGGTGGGGAATGATTATGGTTGAAACCTGTTTATTTCCTTGTTTAATAAAGTAAAATACATATCCTGCAATAGTTTTGTGCTCATTAATATGATATAGTAAAATAATTAAATGTATGTGCAGGTAGTGTCACTTTTGTTACACTGCCGTATGTGTGACATTGAGTGTCCTTTTCAACCCATTTTCACTTGTCTTAAAAAACATTTTAAGGGACACAAATTTATTCAAAGTTAGGTGTATTTAATTATCCGAAAAACTTTAACAAAAATTCTCCAGTGAATTCAATACACTTCTCTTTAAACTTGCGTAAAATAGTAACAAAAACCAGTTAGCTGTCATAAAAAAAAATATATAAAAAAAAATCAACATTAGATCGAAAGAAACTGATTTGATCCCAAACTTCGTATAAAATACATCGGCGCTTGTTGTAACCTTTTTCTAGCGATTCAATGGCAACAAAAACACACTCAGACGTACTACCCATGAATAAATAAAAACACATCCTTTGAGGATATCTCAGAGGGATATATATTCAAAATAAAAGAGAAAAAAAGGGGAACGAATGAAAGAAGGCAAAAGAGAATATCCGATGAATCTCAGGTCTATATCTTTTGTCAGAAAAGAGAGATCCAAGGCTTGGATACGAGTGAAAGAAATGTTTATGTTTATTTATGATTTCGTTAGAGAACGCACTTCAACAAATCTCCAAAGAGAATATGTAGAGAAGTCCACCTGAATAGGACGGAAACTATGAGCTCTCATAAATGAGTTGTTGGAAAGAAGAATGGTGTAGGTCGGAGTTTTTTATAGCTTTGACAAACACGAACAGTGGCGTAAGTCGTATTTACTTGCATTTTCTCTGACGAAACAAAATAGCTGTAGAACTGTTTTGTATCACACTAACTTAAGGGGACATGGTACCCAAAAAATGACGAAAATGTCATTTTTTAAAATTTTTATCCCATAATGTGGAGAATATCTTTCTGAATAGCTGTGCAAAAATTGATACTTGTACCTTTGATAGATAAAAAGTTATATTGTATTTTCTAGACCCTCTCACACTATCAAAGCTGAAAAAGAAATCTTTAACACTGTTTTTTTTTTTTTTTTTTTTTAGTTCGTTATTTTTCAGTTTGAGTGTTTTTTAAATCCCTAAGGCTTTTTTCTAAATTTAGTTAGGATTTGGAAATTTTTAGAATCTCTATATATATAAGGCAAAGCCCTCACTCACTCACTCACTCACTCACTCACTCACTCACTGACTCACTGACTCACTCATCACTAATTCTCCCACTTCCCACATAGTCACAACTCTGAAAATCGGCACAAATATCAACAATGGTAAAAATAGAAAAAGTAAACTATTCCGATCTCGATTAACACACTTTAAGGGGTCGAAAAGGGGTCAAACGTTCCAAACGGGGGACATTCGAAAATCCTACTTCCCACATAGTCACAACTCTGAAAATCGGCACAAATTTCAACAATGGTAAAAATAGAAAAAGTAAACTATTCCGATCTCGATTAACACACTTTAAGGGGTCGAAAAGGGGTCAAACGTTCCAAACGGGGGACATTCGAAAATCCTACTTCCCACATAGTCACAACTCTGAAAATCGGCACAAATATCAACAATGGTAAAAATAGAAAAAGTAAACTATTCCGATCTCGATTAACACACTTTAAGGGGTCGAAAAGGGGTCAAACGTTCCAAACGGGGGACATTCGAAAATCCTACTTCCCACATAGTCACAACTCTGAAAATCGGCACAAATTTCAACAATGGTAAAAATAGAAAAAGTAAACTATTCCGATCTCGATTAACACACTTTAAGGGGTCGAAAAGGGGTCAAACGTTCCAAACGGGGGACATTCGAAAATCCTACTTCCCACATAGTCACAACTCTGAAAATCGGCACAAATATCAACAATGGTAAAAATAGAAAAAGTAAACTATTCCGATCTCGATTAACACACTTTAAGGGGTCGAAAAGGGGTCAAACGTTCCAAACGGGGGACATTCGAAAATCCTACTTCCCACATAGTCACAACTCTGAAAATCGGCACAAATTTCAACAATGGTAAAAATAGAAAAAGTAAACTATTCCGATCTCGATTAACACACTTTAACCTTTAACTGCTGTGAGCGGTCTCACAGACCGCAAAGCATTTTTCATGGGGAGTTTGCACCCCTTAAAATGAATAATGGTCTCTGCCCTCTTCACTACCTTCCTGAGAGGGGACACCAAGGTCACATTCCACAACTGGTCCAGCTAGCTTTTTTATTTTTACTTTTATTCCATTTTCCTGTTTCATGCGGTCTGGGAGACCGCTCACAGCAGATGCGTCACAGTTTCTGTCCGACAAAGTTGACTGTTGTCGTATGATTTATTTTTCGTAGAAAGCTCACAATGGCTGTAAATGTTCTTAAAAAACACCCCGTTTTTCTCACGAAAGAAGAAATTGAAGATATCATTAATAATTGGTCTGATGTAGAGTGTTCAGATACTGAAAATTCGGATTTTTTTAAAGGGACCATATCACTCATTCCGAAATGTCTGCGGGTGAGATTGAAGTCTCTTCAAACACTTCTACTCAAGACAATTTTTATGGAAAAAACAATTTCAAATGGTGTGTTCAAGAACCTAATCGAGCCGTTCGAATTGCAAAACATAACATAATTGTACAATTGCCAGGATTGAAACGTCCAGCAAGAATTGGACCCAAAGCAGAGCCCGAGGAGATCTGGAATTTACTTTTTGATGCAAGTATCGTAGAAGTTATAGTGAAATGGACTAACGTGAAAATTAGTTCATGTAGAAGGAAAGATATATGTGCAGTAAATTCCTTTGTGTTGTTTCAATCATTTCCCGAAGCTACGAAGATAAAGCGAACTAAATTCATGCTTTCCTTAGCAAAAGAACTGGTAGTGCCTCATTTGAAATGGAGAATATCCTCAACGCAATTACCTAGAGAAATGAAACTGACAACTGAACAAATTCTAGGACAAAGTGATTGTCAAGATTTAAGAAATCTCACCCATGATGATAAACTAGAAAAACGCATAACTTGCAATTTATGTCCTCCCAGCAAAAAGAGGAAAACTGCATACAAATGTTTGGGATGCGTTCAGCCAGTTTGTCTTCAATGTACCCAAAAATTATGTATTAATTGCAGTTCAAAATAGCATACTTGATATTACTAAAGGTATTTATTTTTAAAACTAGAATAACATAGAAATGATTTTATCAGAACTGTAAGTTAGTTAATTAAATGAAACCTTAATAGATATGTTCTTTTTGGAGATGTAGTTATTTTTTCTTAAATTGTATAATTATTAAAAATGGCATATATAATAACTTTAAAATTTAATTATGTGATTTTAATATTTGTTAATAATACGTAGTGAAAGAATTTTCATCAATTTAGCATATCAGTCCACTTTTAATTGCATTTTAGGAAGAGCGGTCTGAGAGACCGCTCACACTAGTTATGCAACAGTTAATGTCACAGCAGTTAAAGGTTAAGGGGTCGAAAAGGGGTCAAACGTTCCAAACGGGGGACATTCGAAAATCCTACTTCCCACATAGTCACAACTCTGAAAATCGGCACAAATATCAACAATGGTAAAAATAGAAAAAGTAAACTATTCCGATCTCGATTAACACACTTTAAGGGGTCGAAAAGGGGTCAAACGTTCCAAACGGGGGACATTCGAAAATCCTACTTCCCACATAGTCACAACTCTGAAAATCGGCACAAATTTCAACAATGGTAAAAATAGAAAAAGTAAACTATTCCGATCTCGATTAACACACTTTAAGGGGTCGAAAAGGGGTCAAACGTTCCAAACGGGGGACATTCGAAAATCCTACTTCCCACATAGTCACAACTCTGAAAATCGGCACAAATATCAACAATGGTAAAAATAGAAAAAGTAAACTATTCCGATCTCGATTAACACACTTTAAGGGGTCGAAAAGGGGTCAAACGTTCCAAACGGGGGACATTCGAAAATCCTACTTCCCACATAGTCACAACTCTGAAAATCGGCACAAATATCAACAATGGTAAAAATAGAAAAAGTAAACTATTCCGATCTCGATTAACACACTATAAGGGGTCGAAAAGGGGTTAAACGTTCCAAACGGGGGACATTCGAAAATCCTACTTCCCACATAGTCACAACTCTGAAAATCGGCACAAATATCAACAATGGTAAAAATAGAAAAAGTAAACTATTCCGATCTCGATTAACCCACTTTAAGGGGTCGAAAAGGGGTTAAACGTTCCAAACGGGGGACATTCGAAAATCCTACTTCCCACATAGTCACAACTCTGAAAATCGGCACAAATATCAACAATGGTAAAAATAGAAAAAGTAAACTATTCCGATCTCGATTAACACACTTTAAGGGGTCGAAAAGGGGTCAAACGTTCCAAACGGGGGACATTCGAAAATCCTACTTTCCACATAGTCACAACTCTGAAAATCGGCACAAATATCAACAATGGTAAAAATAGAAAAAGTAAACTATTCCGATCTCGATTAACACACTTTAAGGGGTCGAAAAGGGGTCAAACGTTCCAAACGGGGGACATTCGAAAATCCTACTTCCCACATAGTCACAACTCTGAAAATCGGCACAAATATCAACAATGGTAAAAATAGAAAAAGTAAACTATTCCGATCTCGATTAACACACTATAAGGGGTCGAAAAGGGGTTAAACGTTCCAAACGGGGGACATTCGAAAATCCTACTTCCCACATAGTCACAACTCTGAAAATCGGCACAAATATCAACAATGGTAAAAATAGAAAAAGTAAACTATTCCGATCTCGATTAACACACTTTAAGTGGTCGAAAAGGGGTTAAATGTTCCAAACGAGGGATATCCGAATGTTCCTCTTCCAATGTAGTCATTTTTCTGATATTTTTTTGCAAATGTTAAAAAAATAAGTCATTCCAATATCGATTAACGAATTTTTAAGGGATGAAAAGACGACGCAACATTGAAACTATACGAGGATTAACTTAATGTCTAATTAACTTAATTCCAATACAGCTACTACTTTGAAATTTAGAACTAAGAGCAAACATAAACACAATAAACTATTCCAGTTTACTATTCACAATTATAAATTTCGTTTAAAATGTCAACAAAGGAAAGTTCCTATTTAGATAAATCAATTTGTCGGGATCGAAAAGGGAGCAAACGTCTGAAGTGTAGAATACATGAATGTCTTTTGATTGCTAAAATGCTAATGGTAAAATTTCGTAGCGCAGCACGGGTATTCAGATAGTGTATTTATATACATCTGATTAATACAAGTTAGTATGGAATAAGGTGTGCTATGTTTAGATTTTTTTTTTAAATGAAAAATTAGAAAATTTTGAAGAAAAAAAACACGTGGTTTTTCTGCTGCTTTTAGTGTAAAAATATATAAAAACTTTTTCATAGCTTGCATCTTCAAATCCATACTAACTATTGTTAACAATTATAATCCGAATATATTGTAAAAATTTCATGGAAATATACTTAAAACTGTGGAAGGAGTAGCATTTCGAAAAAAGTTTGAAAACATTTAAAAAAAATTGAATTAATCTAAAATTATTAATTCAAAATATTTTTGTAGGTTTAAATTTTAGTGGTGCAATCTCTGAAAATAATTTTTTGTGTACCTTGAAATAAGAAACATCAGTTAGATATTTAGAGAAAATTACACTGAAATTAAATACACACACTTGACACTTGTGGTTTGTGGCAGTGATTAGAGATAAATAATGCCTCTGGGATTTCTGTTAAAGGGAGGGATACTCATATTTGTAACTTGAATGGAAGAAAACCTGTTAAACTTCCAAAGAACTCGACAGAAAGATAAGGTGAAAAAAAAGGCTGCTGAACACCAGGACAGGTGCCATTCCCCCCCCCCCCTCATCCATACCATTCCTCTACTTTTTAAATTTCTAGTATACGCGAAACTGATAGTAACAAAAATTAAAAAATTTCCTATGATTTCGGAGATTGTTATATTTTGTCTCCGCAGCTGTTTTTGAATACGATTTAAAAAAAAAAAATGTTGGCCGATTTTTCTGCCTGTTAATCACGCATGTACATAAAATTTATAAACTACAAAAAATGTATAATGTGTAGTTAAGACCGCACACTAATGTCAGGGATAGACTTTCAATTTTATATTTTTTCTATCAAACAATTGCATTGCCGCATCAACTAAGCCAATTTTGAAATCCAATATCACGTGATACTTTAATTTGGGTGATTTATATACAAATGGAAAGGCAAACTCGGGTATTAACTTGTAGTTGTTATAAGACAGTTGCGTAGAATTTATACATTAGAAGTTTTATAAGGAACGTTTTTGACTGTTGTATGTTTCAGTTAAATTGAAGCGAAGGCAGTAATGCAGAAAAACTAGAACATTCGCATATATTGACTTACGCCATCTTCATTTCATCGTCTAAATTTTGAGAGTTCGCAAACAGCAATGTTTCCGAAGAAGAGTGTTGCATCTGTAGAAACAACTGTTTCGCGTCTATATAAATCTTACTTTGGATGTTGGAATGCAAATGACCAAAAAACAAAAAAATCCCTGGAATATTACAAAGAATACATCACTGTATTTTTATTGCTTATTTCGAATGCGATAGAATTTATTGGGAATTTTGTATATATAATACAGTTCTGAAGTAAAAGTATCCCACTAGCAATAACTATTTTTTGTTTATTCAAAATCAAAAATAAGTTACTAAAATGTCGTGCTAGATTTTCAGATTTGTAAAGGAAGCCTCATAAAATGTAGTATATTGTAGAAAAATCGGAGAATTTTAAATGTACATGCTTTTGAACATATGTATTGAATGGCATAGATACCTACCCATAATTTTAGACTTTTATACGTCGTATATAATAAATACAAATTTATGAAAAAATTATGAGGGGGTGTAGAATGGATATGGGATTGTAAAAAAGCGGCTGCAAACTACTTTTTTGATACAATAATTTGTGTATATAATATTGACTATAGATGCCTGTAAAAATGGCTAGATGCAAAGAAAGTTAGTTATTACTTTAAAACTGTGTATACTTCGGGCCATAAAGATTTGTCCGTTATGTAAACTCTAGTTAAATATCTGTGCTTTACCACGGAATGTATTATTCTCATTTTAGAAAACAAAGGCCATTCATGCATTCCATATTTGTTAAGTTCGATCCCATTGCGGCCCATCTGATGGCTAAGTGGTTAGCGCTGCGGCCACGCATGCCAAAGGTGCAGGATTCGAATCCCGGATAGGGCATGGATGTTCGTTATGTTTCAGAATCCACGTTAAGCTGTAGGTCTCGGCATGATTAGCCGTCATTGTGCATACAAAAATAGGTTGCTGAGCGTATAAACTAACCAACCAATCGATCCCATTACGATTTCAACTGTCTAGCATGAAACTACGTTATTTTTATTTATTGAAGCCTTTAAATATCACTTATACTTTATGGAATTCGTAAAAATTCCTTAAAGCTCGATTGAAAAGAAAAGCATTACTATCCACAAATTACTCGAGCAATGGAGCTCTAATACATCTCAATAAATTTTAATAACTAGGCCATATAAAACTTTATTTTTTCCTAATTAAATTATGTTCACCATGTCATTCTATATGAAAAAAATGAAGAGTTATACTGATCTATTTGAACTTCATTGCCCAAACTAATTTGTGGACACATATATTCTACATATAATCCTAACACGATAATCACCATTTTTTCGGAAACTCTTCTATATATTGCTTTTAGTGACACAACTGTTTGTTGGTGAGTAATTGCACATTTCTGATTTCTTTCGGGGCGTAACAATTTTAGGTAAACGCGAATAAATGAGAGTTGTGCGTGTTCTATTCAAAGAAGTTATTTCTATTAATACGATGCTTCTCTACAACTTTGTTTATTGACTATTTTTCAGTATATTGTCTAGTTTTTAAATTGGTATGCTAAATCATGAGTCTTGCACTAGATAAGAGTTTCGATTAGTTTAGAAGAATGTCATCTGATTGGTTCCATTATCAATCCTAGATACAACTTTTCTGACAATAACTTTTGTAGTACAAAATATTGCGGATGGGAAAAATAACTTCGGTTGACACTCTGCTCAATTTAAGTTTTAAAAGATATGCAATAAAATGGAAAAATAATCATTTAATACTGAGGGTCTAAGAAGTAAAGGGGTCCAAGTGACTTTTCTTAATCTTCTAGAAAATTTACTTTAAAGTTTCTTACTTATATCAAATTTGTATAAAATTATTTATTGTTCAAATACTCACCTCTGGAATGATGATACCACAAGTTTTCATGGAATTTATATAAATAAGAAACTTTAAGTGTATTTTCTCAAAAAGTTAAGAAAAGTCACTTACACCCTTTTGCTTCTCAGGTCCTCAGTTGTAACAATGGAAAAAGGAACATCAAAATTAATTAACATCAAAATCTTAAATGCTAAGTAATACTTTAGAGTTTTCAGTTTTAATATTTAAATCTAGATATTGTGTATAATAAATGGTTTTTATGAATTTTATTTTAAATAATCTCTTTTGAATACATAATTTCAAATTACTTTAAAAATAACTTTAAGCTATCCAAATATTTGTTTGCTGAAGATACAGTTTTAACAATTAATACTACAGTTGACAAATCTTAATTTATGAGATTTTATCGTTGGAAATAAATATGGATATTAAAGAGAGTGCAAATTTATATTTTTTATTAAATGCAATGATTCTATTTTTTCATTATTTTTTTAAATCAAGTAATTTTTTTCTTAAATAACATTTCCACTATATTTTCTCATCGCCAATTATTTGAGTAAAATTTAAACATAAAATTAAAATTATTAGTCGCTTTATCTGCTACTATAATAATACATTTGTTTTAAGTATATTGATTTTTACAAGAATATTGTTATTTAGGAAAATTCCCACTTGATTTTAAAATTAGAATTAAAGTATTTTCATTAAATATCATTATTTAGTTTTATTTTTCGCTCCTTAAAACCTCTAACAGACCAATTATAAATTACATTCAGATTTATACCTAAGAGATTATTCTTTGTCAAAGGTAGCATGACTAGAAAATTGTAAATTTAAATATTTGAAAACTATTTTTTTTTATTGTATTAGGTTTCATAAGCAAATTAAAGGCATCCCAATGGAAATTAGTCTTTCGAGTGTTCTGATAATGTTTTTTACACACGTTAGAAGCTAAAATTAAAAAAAATATATAATACTATTTATTGCAACAGATACATTAACGATATTATACTATTTGCTATATAAAAAAAAAAATTTTAAAGGATATTTATCCAAAGCAGCTTTTTTTTTTTTTTTTTTTTTTTTAAATAAAACTAATAAAAGCCGTTATTCTACACAATATCTAATTTTAATTATTATAATTGAGAACTCTAAAGTATTAAAACGCATTTACGACAAAATACATTATTTTAATTTTGATATTAATGATTTCACTACCAACATACATTTTAAGATCTTTTTACAATTAATATCTTCTATCCCCCAATATCATGGAATTTTGAGACTTTTTTATAATTTCGTAGAGTATTCAACAATATGTAAAATTTTGAAGACAATCTAATTAAAAATAGCTCTCCTTGTAATTTTTATGGTATAATTTTCATTAATAATCTCCAATTTCGGTGGTAATACAAAGAAGAGCCACTACGGTTAAAGTTAAGGGTATTTTGGTTTCGATTTCATTATTAGTTTTATAAATTAATTTTTATACTTTATGACAACAACAGATCAAGCTATAATTATAAATTAATCTTTGATATTTTTTTTCTACGTAACTGTTCCTACTGCAGATTTAAAATATTTAGATGTTTCCCAGTGTTTATAATTCAGCTTCTGAAGTAACTTTTATTATGTAACTTTAATTTTATTATTTTTTCCTGCGTAACTGTTCCTAGTGCGGATTTAAAATAAAGTAGATGTTTCCCAGTGTTTATAATTCAGCTTCTGAAGTAACTTTTATTATGTGTATTAGCTGTGCTTTTGATATGCCCTTTTGGGAAATAATTTTATACTCATATCTTTTAATATTTCTAAAGTTTGAAGTTATTTTTATATGCTGATTTAACCATGAGATTATCAGGAGGTGTTGGTCCTTCAGGGATGTGCTATAGGGATTTTTCCTTCAGAAACATCTTCTTTGGGAATCAGATCCTGATGAAACCTACTGATGAGAGGAGTTCGGGACCTCATAGTTTAGTTTTGAAGATTCATTTTTCCTTTTTATTGCAATAGTTTAATTGATATTTATTTAATGTAGTTATGCAGTTGTTGCGTTGGCAATAGAAATATTTTGTTCCCTCTGTTTCATCTTTTGTTTCATGTGAATTTGTAATGGTGTTTGATATAATAAAATGGATATTTTCATATATTCATACCAAAAATTAGCTTTTAATATGGATAACTTGTAAATAAAATTGATAATAATTTCTAATTATTAGTGTTAATTAGAATAGTAATAATTTCTAATTAGTATTAATAAAAACTAGTACTAATTTAACTAGTTTTTACTTGAATGATGCTTAGTAATTTCAATTTAGATATCTATCAAATGCCTAAAGCAAACTAGTATTGACTACCATACTACTTTCACACATGGAAAAAGCTACTTTTATGTATTTCAAGCCAGAAATCTGCAACTTTCTATCTGAATAATTTTTCATATTTTAAAAATAATTTTCACTTCACAAAGTTATCCTCAAGTCATTCGTATTTACTTTTATAAGTTGTTTTTTTTTTTTTTTTTTTTTTTTTTTTTTGTTAAACAAATTTGCGAAAGGATAATTAACTCACTTGCCTTCCTCCAAACAAGCTAAAACTTGACAGATAGATTTGTCGTGTATGAAAATGGATTCAACAAGTTTTAAGGGTTGTCATCATAAGGAAACTTTTACATGGGATTCTATTAACACTTCGGAGGACCAATTAACCCACTTGCCGTCCTCCAATAAAGTTGAAACTTGGCAGATAGACTCTGTCTCGGTTACAATACATTATATCGAGTTTTGAAGGCAAAAAATTAGTCAATGACACAGAATTGGTAGTTTTCTTCGTAGTGATTAAACATTATGAAAAGTTAATCTGAGCTCAAAATCACATAAATTGGCAATTACACATAAAAGTAGACAGTGCATAAAGTATTTATATTAAAAACTTTGTTTTCAATATAAATCCTTTGTATTAATATTTTTTATACTTGTAATTACAGTCTTACCAAACTCTTCAACTAGAGTTCAAACCGACAGAAATCGATATCTTTTAATGGTCAGAATATCCCCCATCTTATTTATTAGAACTTACAAACATGGAAAAAAATCCTTCAGAAAATTTTTCCTTTACATCACCTAAGTCTAGTGGAATTGTTCCGTCGCTTTACGTGCCCGAGTTCGTGAGCCTTAACCAATCAATTTCTCAGGTTCGCTAAGTCATAAAAGAACAACTAAAAATAAGTAAGAAAACAATACAAAAGTGTGGATGAAATAAATCTATTGTTGCCAGATGCTTCTCAGAAACAATTGTGTATCCCGGGATAAAGCAATCACAGCCAGAGCTCCGACAATGGGGGTAATGGGAAAAAAGGTATAATTGGTTGGACCCTTTCCTAAGTTCTTCTATCAGTTCCTTTTGTTCGTAGAAATAATGAAAATGGTTTGACAGTTACAACAGAAAACTAGTCTGAACGTGTTTTGTGAGAGATAACATTATTTATGAAATTTTTATTTATCAAGCATTTTATATGTGTAGAGGGATAAAAACTGTAGGATGAGGCATCGCAATCTATTACTTGATAATTAAGGAATTAACTAAGATTGGAGGTGTTTTAAAGTGAATTAGCAGAACAGACAATTTGAATTTGTACTTCATTGATTGGTTGTTTGGTACTTGTACCTGTAAATGAAAATAAGTAATGATAAGTATTATCAAAATGTGTCGTTGTAGTATTTCGAAGGGCTCTGTTTTTAAAACTTTTAATTCCGGAACACACAAAGTTGTAGATGTTTAATTTTTAAGGTATTTATATATAATAAAAAAAAAAATTCAGTGGCACAACCGCCCCTTGAAAGGACCTTGGCCTGCTGTGACCAATCCAGCTTACTTGACCATGAGCCTCGGAGTGCCATACAGCAATATTCCGGTCAGATGGTCAGTCTCTGACCATCTGTATATAAACCCCCTAATGTATATAAACTCTCATCTGTATGAATGAACACTGAATAATTTGTGTTTATCCAATTAAACTTCTAAACATCGCACCGTTGATAAAATTATTTGAGTCACCTGTTCTTCACAAGTTAATTTATTACATTAAGAAATCTTTATCAATATTCGAAATTTTTCATATCCAATTTAAAAATGAGAACAATATTGAATTATAGGTATGTACTTTTTATAATCATGACATATTTTTCATTGAATTTTAATTTATTGCTATTCATATTTTTTATTTAAATGTGTATTGAAAACTTTCATGGCAAAACAATTTATATATAAAAATTTATTTAAAAAAATTTCACTACAAACTTATAATTGAAAGTGAACCATGAATAAAATTGACTATAACACCCTATTCCAATTCCCTTAGAATTCGTCTGAAATGTTCAAAAAATTTCTTCATATTCCGTTTGAAAGCGATTTACTTTCTCTTCAAATTCAGGAAATGGAAGTTATGGCGAAATGCGGATATTGCAAAAGCCTCCACATTCTGTTTTCTCATATATTTTCACCTTTTATATTTCACTAAAAAAAAATCTCATGCACTTGCGAAACAGTGTTACTCGGTCATCTTTTCCAGCATATCCAATATTCCTCCGTTATTCAAAGCTTTTCTTATAAGCGTAACGTCGTAACTGAATAACTTGAAAACTACTTCTAACTTCTGGAAAAATTCGTAAACTCAATAATTCGTAGATTTAGAAAGTTCATTATACGTAAAAAATATCAATTTATTAGAGTGTGTTATATATTTGCACTAATTTAAAATATTTCGTTGAAAAGACAACTGGTGTAACAAAGGCAAAACCATGCCAATTACTTATATTTCTAAGCATTAAAAAAAGTATATGTAAATGCTTTTGATTTGTTTATATACTGCTACGAATTTCTGTATATTTGTAAGCATTTCGTAGTATTTATTATGTAAAAAGGAAAATGTATTTACATTTCGCCAAAGGCAGTACAAGAGTTGTATTTACTTCGCTTTCCTGCAATGTGTCTCTTAATGCTTGAAAGCGAGTTTTACAGAGATAATACTGGAAAACGAGTTTTACAAGGAAAAGGCCATTTAACGTTATGGTTAATGACCATCTCATATAAGTTGGCGAGATAGAGCCAAGTTGGCGATGGTTTTGGCGACTAATTTTGGATGCCGCCAAACTTGGCAACACATTCGGTCCCCATGTACCTGTATAGAGCTTTTCGACTGCGATCTGGAAAATTCTCCAAATTTCTATCTCTAGAAGATTCGCAAAGGAAGCTTTCCTATATAAGGTCAATAGAGAGTTGAGATAGTTAGCTGTTTCTCAGCGAGCGTTCAGAGTAGTTCCAAACATGAACTAGTAGAACTAGTAGTAAACTAGTAGTAAAGTGAACTAGTGAAAAGTGTATCTAGTTTTTAACTGCTGTTTGTGCTCCATTGTTGTGTAAAGAGCTGTATTGAGTATATTAGAACGGGAAGTTCTGGAGTTGTAAAAGAATCTGCGAAGAGTTATATCGGAATAAATTTCTTCAAGTTTTAATTTGCTTTGGCTTCAAGTCTTTCGAACCCATCCAAGCAACAATACAAATATAGTTTTATTCGATTCTTGATTACATTTAAAGCACTTAACTTCCGAAACAAATCAAAGTTCCCTAACATGAGATTTCAAAATGCAATAGCCATACCCGTTTATCTTATCCTAAAGGGTATGATCATAACTTTATATCTACTAAAACAGCTCTAAATTGCTTTTAAGTATTTTTTTTTTTTTTTTTTTTTCGAATTGAGATCAATAAGAAAACAATTTCAATTTTATGTTTTGTGGTGAAGGTAGTGAAATCAAAGATAGGATGTGAAATGAGAATGCCCATAACTTGCAATGGCTGTACTAATTAGAAACGAATTGTAACGGACAACACT
Organism: Linyphia triangularis; assembly: GCA_963978545.1. NCBI lineage: Eukaryota > Metazoa > Arthropoda > Arachnida > Araneae > Linyphiidae > Linyphia > Linyphia triangularis. Next base: position 13,110,356 of record OZ021723.1, on the reverse strand, counting down.
GGCCACTTGCATCTAGTTCACTGTATTTTAGACTTTTATTTTGTATAGCAGTTCAAATGGCAGCAAGTTGAAATGTTTTCAAAATATTATGCAATTTGATAAAACAAGCTCAACCTTTTACCAAAAAAGTAAATACTTCTTATTTAAAAAAACAAATTTTTGTACGAAAACTTCAGTTTCCTGTGCATTTTTACCACTTTTCTTCACTTTATTTTAAGTTTTATAGTTACCTCGGAATTGTAGCTCACTTGATTGCTGCGTGGTAACCTCTCTGGTCTTGCCTGCCAATGGTGCCACGTTTGAATCTTGTTAGGCTAGGTTCGAATCCGAGTTAGGCATGGATGTTTGTTGCAGCTCGGAATGCAAGTTAAGCTGTAGGTCCTGGTGTGATTAGGAGGCGGAGGGCAAATTAACAAACTTGATATCATCCAGTCAAGCTGAAACTTACCAGATAGATTGCATTACGTTCGACAATGTTCCCATCAAGTTTATGGGGACCATCATTAAAAGACCGCTTCTACACAAGTGTTTATTGCTGTTTCCGAGGGCTAATTAACCCACTTTCCGTCATCCAATCGATCGGAAACTTTTCAAATAGACTCGTTGTCGATGACAATGCATTCCATTAAGTTTTTGGGAGCAAAAACAAGAGTCTATATCACGGGAATCAATGGTTTTCTTTGTAGTGGTTGAACGTTATGAAAAATTATTAGCTCAAAATTACTTAAATAAGTTGCAATTGCTCTTAAAAGTTGGCAATGCACATAAATGATTTATGCTAAAAACTTTGATTTATGTGATAATTTTTTACATATCTACCAGCATATTAACTTATTTTCTTAGGATAAGAGCCTGATATTTCTTGTACTACAGTGAAGATTCAATTCTTCTCCGGCACTACAAACTACTACAGGCCGGCCACCTCAATTATTCTTTCATCATCGGATTCAATCCGGTGCAATTTTACATTATTTGCTTTTTCTTTATTAGTTGTGAATGCAGCGGCAAGAGTTGGATATGGCTAAAAATAAAATTATAGTAAATAAAGCATACTAAATTATAAAACTTATAAAAGTTTTTCTATACTAAACTTCAACTTAACTAGACATCACTTAGACGATAGATCGTCACAGTGCTCATAGGTATTTAATCCATTTTGGCGGAGTGAAGACATAATTCTCGCCAAACCTTAGAGCCTTTTGTTCTCTATAGGGTTGTGGTTTGGCGAAGATTATGCTTTGACGCCGCCAAAATGGATTAAATACCTATGAGCACTGCGACGATCTACCGTCTAAGTGATGTCTAGTTAAGTTGAAGTTTAGTATAATTGGCACTAACTTATATTGAAAAATGTAGTTTATTTTAAAATCGTTTTAAATTCTAAACTGTCATCGAGGAAACTGAGCAACTTCTCAAGATTTTTTAGCGTATACTGTTCCATTTGGCATAAAAATGGATACATTTATCCATTGAAAAACCTCCCTTCTTCTTGATCGAAAAAGTTAGAACGAATGTTCCGGCACAATACAATCAATCAACAATTTAACACACAAGACAATTTCAATTCTCGCCCACCTGATGGCTGTGTGGTTAGCGTTCTGGCCTAGTATGCCAAAGGTGCCGATTTTGAAACCCGGTTTAGGCATAGATGTGCGTTGTGGTTCGAAATCCACGTTAACCTTTAACTGCTGTGGTTGGTTGGTTTGAGGTTTTTGAAGCAAGAGCAACACATGGTCCATACTGAACCACACAAATTTGTGAACATCAGTTTAAAGTTTAAGAAACAAAGTATCAGAAAAATTAATGTAAAAGTCAAAGATGAGATATTTTAGGGGGTGGAAGCATTCCACAAAAAATGACTCGCGGTCTGTCAGACCGCTTACAGCAGTTAAAGGTTAAGATGTAGGTCCCAGCCTGATAAGCCGTCATTGTGCATAAAATAGGTCATTGAGCGTACAAACCAGAAACAAACCCAACCCTATTTTTTTTAAACACACTAGCTGAATACTCAAACTTCACTATGAAATTGTACCATGTGCAATTTTTTAACTAGTTGCACGGCCCTGCGTTGTGTAGATCCATCATTGGTGTATAGGTCCCATGTTTTGGCACTTCACTAACAAGAAGATTATTTACATATCTACCTGCATATCCTGTTATTTCCTTAGGAAAAGAGCCTGATACTTCTTGTATTACAGTGAAGATTCTATTCGCTCGCTTGAAAGCTCATTGATACATAAGCAGATGCCTATTTCACTCGTTGAAAGGTTCATTGCTATGCAAGCATGGGCTCGCTGCGCTTACTGAAAGGTTCATTGCTGCGTAAGTATAAGCTCGCTTCACTCACTAGAAACTATTTTCTACGTAAACCCTTAGTATTAGAATGCCCTCCCCTGTCAAGAAGTACAAACATTTTCCCCGTTAATACAATAATTTACCACTCCTTTGATAATATTTTAACACGTGTTTGTTAAAAGCGAAATTAAATGGCCAAAACTACTTTTGTTGAAATTTTAAAAGCCTAGGCCTATTGGAAGTCACTTTTTGTGAATATATTAATTAAAAAATTTAATTAAACAAAGTCTTCAAAATTTTAAAATTATGTTGGTCAAAAGTTCATTTAGAAGGCCAAAACTACTTATGTTGAAAATTTTGGAACTGTAGCCTTATTATAGAAATCGTTTTGCAAATTGTGTGTTAATTAATTTAAGAAAAAAAAGACTAATCAAAATTTTAAAATAAAGTTTTTCAAAAGACCAATTAGAAGGCTAAAACTACATAGGTTGAAAATTTCAGAACTGTAGCCCTATATATATATATATATATATATATATATATATATATATATATATATATATATATATATATATATATATATATATATATATATATATATATATATATATATATATATATATATATATATATATATATATATATATATATATATATATATATATATATATAAAAATTATGTTTTTCAAAAGACCAATTAGGACAAAACTACTTATGTTGAAAATTTCAGATCTATCGCACTATTAAGAATCATACTGTGAAATATTTGTTATTTAGTTAAAAATATATATATATATGCCAGAAACCATCGCGGAAGTGTACTCAACAAATTCCCAAAGTTTCATGGCGATCGGATGAATGGTGTAGTAATTCAAAAAGGACAAACAGACATACATACATTCGTTTTTTTATATAATAAAAGATAACTCTTTATCTAACTTTGCTCAAGTAAGGTGAAACGTGTAAAACATGCAACCCTGCTCGCATTTTGGCATCTAGTTTCGTGTTTCGTTTCGGCTTCATTCTCGCTGTATAAATGGAATAGGAAGAGCACCGTCTACTTTATTTTTAGCCAATGAGTAAATCTTACCAAGAATTACAATCATCAACAGAAAAATCTCTTCACGAAGTTCCGATTCCATTATGTAGAGACTTCAAATTCGTTTTCATAGTTCAGTTTTTTTTTTTTTTTATCTACATACTACATACATTTAGGTTTACATAGCTTGAATACTTTTTTGTGCTGTAGGTTATTATACTTATTAGTTTTTAAAGTGTCTCTCTTGAAAATCTAAACTATTCGTTTCATTACTACAGGTTTCTAAAATTAAAGTTTATACAATAACTTTCGCTAATTCAAACTATAAAATTCTATTGTATAGACCTATTTCTAAAAAAAAAAAAAAAAAAAAAAAAAAAACAGTTCGTCGAGTAATGTTTTTAAAAACTCGTAAACTCTTTTATTGCCTTTATCCTACAGTTCATTTTAAAATAGACTGCCTTCTATGTTTCTTTCTGTGGGTTATTATACTCTTTAATTTTTAGAGTTTCCCTTTTGAAAATCAAACCAACAATCCTTATCATACCTAAAGGGGTTTTCAAAATTAAAGTTTATACAGTAATATTTCATTAATTCAAACAATCACATTCTATCATAGGTTTTTTTCACTAAAAAAAGTTTGTCGAGTTGCGTTTTAAAAAATTAGCTAAAATCATTTCTTGCCTCTATCTCACAGTTCATTTTCAAATAGATTGCTTTATATGTTTCATGCTGCAGGTTATTGAGTTTATAAGTTTCCAACCAACAATTTTTGTCATACATATAATTTTCTATGATTAAAGTTTATATTAACAACTCTTCCTAAATTCAAACTATCAAATCCTTTCATACAGACTTGTTTCTTAAAGTAGAATGTTCATGGTACCGCTCTTTAAAATTCCTTAAACTCATTTCTTGCTTTTAGCCCACAGGTTGACTACAGAAACCATTTCATGTGAAAATTCTTTACTCTCAAACAACATAGTAGCTGACACAAATCACCAGATACTTATTTATCCGTTTCCTCGAAATAAAAATGAAAACTAAAACACAGCCCTCACTTTTCCTTAACCTTCTGAGGGTCACGGGCGTATATATCCGTCATTTGATCCCCAGTTTTTCCAGCAATACACAACCTTTTTAAATTTATAAATAAAATGTAAAATAAAATATTTTTTAAATATTTTTATTAGGATGATAGTTTAAAACCTACTTAAAACAAAATAAATAAAAAATAATTAAAAAAAAATTATATATTTGGATCAGAAATAAAATTTAAAAATTATTGCAGGGAAAACAACTGTATAATTTCGCCCATTCCCTTGACGCTCAGAGGGTTAAAAACTCCGTCAACGTAACGGAATTCCGTCTGCTGACTCCCCAAGAAAACACGCGTTCCATTCCGCTTTTTATTGTAAAAATAACGGCAGGAAACGCCTGGAAATGGGCAACAGCAATGGGAGTAATCTGGAATATTCTGGAAGCAAAGGGGAAATAAAGGGAAATAATCCCTTTTTCTCCCGAAGTAGCCATCTTATCTCGATACTTCGTCGCCTTCTATGCTGACTCGTCAACTGATATATTCAGCGGAAGCGGCGGGAGTTGTGAGAATTTTCAACGATAGCAGCTTTAATGGAAGTTGCGATAAAATTTTGAAATCCAATCTTCCTCCTCTTCCGGATTTTAGAAGGCATTTTCTGAGACAACTTCTTTTCGGGCGGGGAGCGTATACGTCACGACGTATATTTGTTATGATGTTCGCTCTACGCCGACGTGCAGTGTTAGGACGGTCGCGATATGACAATGTTGTGACATTCCAGCTGTACTGTAAATTATGAAGAATATTTAAGGTACTTGCTCTTGACAATTATGCCAGTAGTTTATTAAATATATAAATTTGTGACATTCCTGCTGCGCTATTTGCTAATAAGAATATTTAAGGCAATTGATATTGGCAACTATACAAAGAATGTATTAAATATATACAGTTGTGACATTCCTGTTGTGCTATAAGCTATTAAGATTATTTAGACACTTGTTCTAGATAATTACGCAAATAGTTTATTAAATATATACTGGTGTGACATTTCATCTTTGCTGTGAGCTATTATTATTAATTACTTGCATAATAGTCAGAATTTATAATTAGTTTATTAAATATGTACTGTTGTGACATTTCATCTGTGTTATAAGCTATTAATAATATTTAGGGCACTTACTCTTGACAATAATACCAGTAGTTTATTAAATATATAAAGTTGTGACATTTCTACTGTGCTATAAGCTAATAAGAATATTTAAGGAAATTAATAATGGCAATTATACCAATAATTTATTAAATATATACAGTTGTGACATTACTGTTGTGCTATAAGCTATTAAGATTATTTAGACACTTGTTCTGGATAATTACGCAAATAGTTTATCAAATATATACAAGTGTGACATTCCATCTTTGCTGTAAGCGGTTATTATTAATTACTTGCATAATAGTCAGAATTAATAATTAGTTTATTAAATATGTTCTGTTGTGACATTCCATCTGTGATATAAGCTATTCATAATATTTAGGGTACTTACTCTTGACAATTATACCAGTAGTTCATTAAATACATACTGTTGTGACATCCTGGTGGGCTGTAAGCTATGAAGAATATTTAAAGCACTTACTCTTTACAGTTATACCATACCAGTAGTTTATTAAATATATACTGTTGTGATATCTCTGCTATGGTATAAGCTATTAATAATATTTAGGGGACTTACTTCTGATAATTATACCACTAGTTTATAAAACAACTATTGTGACATTTCAGCTATACTAAAAGCTATAAAGAATATTTAAGATATTTGCTTTTGACAATTATACCAGAAGTTTATTAAACATATACTGCTGTGACATTTCATCTTTGCTAAAAGCTATGAAGAATATTTAAAGCACTTTCACCTGATAATTATACAAGCAATTTATTAAATATATACTGCTGTGACATTCTTGCTATGCTATAATTTATAAAAAATATAAAGACACTTCCTATTGGCAATTATACACATATTTTACTAAATAGTATATATTATTATGAAAGCACTATGGTCACCAAAAAGTGATTATAAGTAAAGTTAAACTTTCGAAAAGCATTAAGAGCCTCTGGTCTGAATGACCTGAAGTTTAATATGAATATATATGAAGAAAAGGTAAGTACTATGAAAGAAAATATAAGAAAAAACTCTTACAAACAATTTTTTTCTTATGCCAAACCATTTCCTCCTTCTTCGCATTTACTCAATTTAAATTTATAGTCATTTCTAAGAGTGTCTTTTTTTTTTTTTTTTTTCTTTTTTTTTTTGTGCAGTTTTTTGAAAAAAAATAGCTTCAATTATAATCATCCTGTACTTTAAATGTGAGTAGATTACGCCGAGTGTTCAGTACCCTTTCTATTAACACCGAAATTATGTATACAAGAATTGTAACTTTCATGGTCGAAAAACACAGAATACCAAATTAAGGAGATGATTACTCAACCAAATCCTTTATATTAAATTCGATTTTGTTTGTGGCAGGGATTAATTTTCGGACAAATTTGCCTACTTGCCATTTTCCAATCGGCCAGAAACTTGACAGGTAAATTCGTTGCGATGCTAATGCATACCATCAGCTTTTGAGAGGAAGAATTTAGTAAATGGTAAAGAATGAATGCTTTATTTATAGTGTTCAAAACACGGTCTGAGCTTCAATTTGCTTAAATATGTCCAGCTCTTATGAAAAAACACAATTTAAATACAGTCTTAGAAGGTCTTGTTACACAAATGTTCTGTATATAATTGTAAATAGTGAGGTTTTTATTTTAAAGTTATATTTTATTTTATCTTATTTTATTTGTTAACAGCGATAATGCAGGTTAGAAAAAAGGTGGGAACATCTAAAGTAATCGGGAAATTTCGAGATGTTTAGTGTCTATCAATTGACCGGTTAGCTGGATATTTCGAGAAAGTTCTCACGCGCACCTATAAATTAGATCGCAGCTAAGATCAGCGATCAGTTTTACTTCGGATGTCGATTTGAAAGAATCTGAGCGCTTTGTTTACTTATTTGAGTGTGCCTGAACTATCGCTGCATTCGAAGTTGTTTTTAGTGAAGCTTGTGTTGAAGCTTGAGTGTGATTGCATTGTTGTTTGGAGAAATGTTATGATCCTTTGAAGAGGGAATAAATAATAGTTGTTATCTAATAAAAACCATGCCATCATTGCCTCAAATTCGTAACAATATATGTTCACGAAAAGACGATGAGTAAAACTTTGATTCATATAAGGGACTGCATATAAGGGCCATTTTATGAAAATAAAAAATACGATCAAATAAAAAAAATCTTTAAAAATCTTGGTACTTACTATAAAGAAAGATATGTTCAATAGTATAATACTGTTATAGAAGTTGTAATTAACTTTTTATTTATTTTTTATTTTGTATAAATATTATAAAATGTAGTGTCCATGAATGGAACATGAGGTATAAAAGGCCACAGAAAATTATTTAATAAGGTTACATATAAGATAAAATTTTGTAAAAGCAATGTTACTTATATTTTATAACTGGTTAAATATTATGCAACTTAAAAAGTGACAAAATATAAAAAGGTAAAATGCATATTTTTGATTTTCGTAAAATTTTAGGAAAAAATATTTTGACTATATTTATTCCTGAAAAATAACTTGCATAAAAAGGAATATAACTGTGGGGAGTGTCACTTAGTTCAGAACAATAAATTATTTTATTCAGTTAAAATATTGCAAATATTTTTAAGTTTGAATTTCCAAATGTTGATGTAAGAAAACGTTGCTTATACTTAAAAATTTATTTTTATTAGTATACTTTTTGTAGTAAACAAAAATTACACACATTTAGATTTAGGATAAAGGATTATCCCCATATAGAATTTAGGATTAGGATAACGGATTATCCAGTTATACAATTAATAATTTGATAACGCATATAAGGGATTCCTAATTGAAACTTTGTTTTTATGGTTAAAATTTTTTAAGGTAAATGTAAAATTCAGATCTAAAATGACCTTCAGTTTTCCTTCATGGGAATTTATAATTGCAGTCTGCTTATTATTTCACTGAAAATATTGAGCTGAAAAGCGAAACACAATTTCTCAGTTATAAAGTAAGCAAAAAGAGGACAGAAAATTGAAGGGTATATTATTTCAGCGAAAAAAAAAATATTTTGTGGGAATTATAAATTCAAAAATATGAAATAAATAATGAAATGTCTCTTAACTGGAATATAGGGAAGACCTTCAAATAAAATTTAAAGAATGCATTAAAAAAAAAAAGCCCAGATAAAGCTAAACCAGTAACATCAACGAAAACAACACACAAGAAAATTGAAGATGTCACATAGCAGAACGAGTTTGTTAACTGTCCGTTTGCCCGGGCATTTTTATCACGCGAAGAAAGTAATGACTTTAATTTCCAGTCCACTATAGCCATAAATGCGAGTCCTAATGAGAAACGAAACTAAAAAGGAAAAAAAAAAAAAAAAAAAGACTTCGCGATTAACAAGATGGGGCGCATCTAATTCAAAAGGGCGTGCGGGGGCTTCCGAAGTTCTACGAACGAAACACAATTTCTCCATTAAACGTATGAACGAAAACCCCTCCCAAGTGGGACGCAATTATATCCCGCCTTATGTGTGTGTGTTTTTTTTCCTTGGAAAAAATGCATTTTCTTCGCCTTAATTGGATTCGTATAACGCAACTAATAAAGAAGCTGGTTTTGGGTGGAAGGCAGTTGAGATTGCTAACAGGTAAATCTTCATAGTACGTGTTTCTGTGGATTTTGTAGGCTTTAGGTTATTGTTCGTTTTAGGCTTTAGGTTATTGTTCGTTTTAGGTATTGTGTGTGTGTGTGTGTGTGTGTGTGTGTGTGTGTGTGTGTGTGTGTGTGTGTGTGTGTGTGTGTGTGTGTGTGTGTGTGTGTGTGTGTGTGTGTGTGTGTGTGTGTGTGTGTGTGTGTGTGTGTGTGTGTGTGTCATTCGCATATGATATCTGGATACGATTTTTTATTTTTATTTGTGTGTGCTGAAATTATTTTTGTATACTTTTAGCGGTAATTTTCTGAACTTTAACTATACGTGCAACTTAAATTATTAATTTTATGGAACTAATTTGTAATTTCACTGACATTTACACTAAAAATTTAGTGGAAGTTAGTGGACATGTATACCTAAAAAATAATTTTATTTTAGAATATAAATAAGTATATTCATTTATATTACATTACAATCATAAAGAATATGGTCATAAATATGTGAATTTAATTTTACTACAAACATTTCTTTTGCCAGTATTTGTTGAATTGTATATATTATTTTATTGAAGTTACATTCATTCCGTTTAGATAAAGGAGTAATATAACTTCTACCAAAGCAACGTAATTCAAGATTTAATTCGCTTTTTTTTAAAATAAATTTTAAAAAGAATATTATTATTTATTCTATTTATATAAAATTATTTTAACTGCTTACTTATATTTAGGACTATACACATATCACTAGTACTGTATAGTTTTTAAGTTTTTATTTCATGATTCTATCTCCTTTTTATTTAATTAAAGACTAAAATAAAAATAATCGCAATCTAATTAAAATAAAACAGTGATAAGAGACCAGTCATGACTGAATACTCATATTAATTATATTCAGTACCCGTCGTCAGCATTACTAAAATAATTTAAGACATTTTCATACAATAGAATAGATTAAAAATTGTAACTATAAATCTAAAAAAAAGCATGATATTTTGTAACAAGTCTTAGTTAAAAACAACGCATATTCATTATTATAATAATGAAGCAACTATTTCTAAAAATATCATACATGTTATAACTAAACAAATGTGATAAATTCTTTTTGAAGATTAGATTTATCTATTGAATTGTATAACATAAATAGAAAATCTATCCCAGTTATGCATCATTCATTTCCTCTCTTCAGACATATTTATTTTGTAGCCTAATTACTATCATTAATTACTAATTATTACAAGGGTGAAAATACATAAAAACCCATACATCATCTTCGTAGAGGGAACGTTTGCCTGTACTAGCCCCATAAACCAATGCATTAGTTTTTCAAACCAAATATCTGAATGAGTATTGTTCATTATAAATGTGAAGGAAAAATAACTAACTTTATTACACTTAAAATTTTTATAAGCTACTTCGTATTTACTTAAAAAAAATATATATATTGTTACAAAGTTTTGTGTATTTGTAAATATTTCGTAGTGTTAATTTTGTAAATAGGAAAATTTATTGACATTTTGCATAAGGCAGTACAATATTTTGTCACTAGTTTGCTTCCCCGCAATGTGTGTCTTAATGCTTGATAACGAGTTTTACAGAGATAACGCTGGGAAGCGAATTTTACAAGGAGAAGGGCATTTAACATTATGGTAATGGCAATCTCTCCAAATTGGCGAGATAGAGCCAAGTTGGCGATGGTTTTGGCGTCTAATTTTTGTAGGGAAATTTGGCGATAAATCGCCAAATGTGTCTAAACTTGGCGACCATTTGGCAACATTTTCGGTCCCCATGTACATGTATAGGATTTTTCGACTACGATCTGGAAAGTTCTCCAAATATCTACCCCTAGAGGTTTCAAGAAGGTTTGACTTCTATATAAATCCGGCCATGAGTGAGTTGAGTTAGTTAGTTGACTGGAATTACTGAGTTAGTTGAGATACTGACTGAGTGGAGTTACTGACTTGGTTGTCTGTCAGCGAGTATTCAGAGAGTCCGAAAGCGAACTGTATTGCATTGTCTTTTGCAGCGATTTTAGCAGTTGTGTTGTCAAGTTTTTAACTGCTGTTTTGTGCTCTATTGTTGTGAAAAGAGCTGTATTGAGTCTACTAGAACGAGAAGTTCTGGAGTTGTAAGAGAATCTGCGAAGAGTTATATCGGAATAAATGTATGCTAGTTGTGATCTGCTTTGGCTTCAAATCTTTCGAACCCATCCACGCAACAATATAAAGACACTAGAGAATTCGCCTTCAAATCCTTTAATGAATTTTTATTAATGATATTAATACGATGTTTTAAAATTGCATATAACGGTATAGTGGTTAGCGTGCTAGCTTCTAGACCGCGAGGTTGCGGGTTCGAGTCCCGTGTTAGGCATGGGTGTTTGTAAATGTATGTTGGCTTGTCTAATGACGAATGTTTCGGCGCATTATAGCCCTCGTGTTGCTGACGGCGCCAGATAATCTGAATACAACCAAAGACATATAAATCTCCATCTTATGGGTTAATCAAAGTTATCTATTACCTGTTTAATTAACCAAATTAACAGAATGTGGAGCATTAGCTATAGGGCAAAAATAAAGTGGAGGATGATTCTTCTATACTAAACTTCAACTTAACTTGACATCACTAGACGGTAGATCGTCACAGTGCTCATAGGTATTTTATCCATTTTGGCGGCGTGAAAGCATGATGTTCGCCAAACCACAACCCTGTAGAGAACAAAAGGCGATAAGGCTTGGCGATAATTATGTCTTCACTCCGCTAAAATGGATTAATTGCCTATGAGCACGTTGAAGATCTATCGTCTAGTGAGTTGGAGTTTAGTATAAGGATAGTATTTATTTAAAAATACAACTCCCTACTAGTTAAATACTAAGGTATTTTTATTTGAAAAAATTAATTGTAAAAAAAGGTTTGGCTTCGATTTCTATGCAATAATTGTTTCAGAAACATGTTAATTCTATATAAATTTCCTCAGAGGAAATGACGATATTTTTTTTTACAAAATAAAAACTTGTTATTTATTATTTGTCTCAAAGGCTCGCAACTTCTCTAAACAGCAATAAACTCTCTATCAAACTCTAAGAAAAGCATTAGAGCGCACAACTTCGGATCACATTCCACTTCTAGGCGATTTTTATATCTTTGCGTGCGAGCTTTCAGGAAATATCCAAAGCAATCCATACTGCGGACAGTGCGTGCTGCAAATATTTTGAAAATTCTTAATTAACGCAGATGTTGAAGACGTTTTCAAGACTATATTATCGCTGTTAAAAATAAATTTATGGAAATAAAACTTTCAAAAGAAATATGTGTTACATCCCTGTGCAGAAATCAGTTAAACTGCACTTCTAGGTAATGGACTTCATCTAGGTGATGTGCAGATTAACTAGGGTAATCCGTTAAAGTGGCGAAATTTATTTAATTTCTCAAATAACCTAAATAATCTGCACATTACCCACTCTCGTTAAATTGAAAATAAGTTCTTTGCTGGAACAACAGCAACATTTATGTACGCTTAAATTAAGGAAATGTTATTTATTTATTTTTCGTTTTCTAATGAAGCAAGTTCATGCAATCAAACAATCAACAAATTTGTTGATAGAATAAAACATCAATTAATTAAAAACTATAATCAAAGCATCAAATGGTTTAAATATTATTAAAAATTAAGGAAATTAATATAATGTTAATTATTTATTTTTTTGATATCAAGATAATCACTTTAATACAATCAAACGGTCAAAACATTACTTGATAGAATCAATCCTTAATCAAGTAAATGTTTGAACTTTAACAATATGGAAGCCATTCATCTGCACATTACCTATGTAAAATGCAGAAAAATCTTGATTCCGCAAGTTAACGGAGCGAAAATCAGCTAATCTTCAGATTAGCAAGATAATATGCACATTGACGGTTTTCGAGATTTAGGTGCAACACATACACTATTTACAATACAGGGAAATTACGTAACGATACCTTCCATTATGCACAGAAGATTACAAAAAATACTCCGAGATGAAACGCCAAACAATATCCTGAAAAACGGTTACATCCCATTGTCACGAAAACTGTTGCAACACAGTCACTTCTAAACTTCACAGGAATCGAAATACTTAATATCGCAAATTTAAAGAGAAAAACAAGAACTTGAACGCGACCCATTTCGACGAGCTACTTTTAACCCCCCCCCCCCTTCTCCTTCTCCCGTCAAGACGTCTGATAGATTATAAAAATAAAAGAAACCAACCAACACCCCCAAGTAAAAAGGGAACAGAAAAACAGATTTAAAAGTTCCTCTCTTTCCCTATTCCTTTGTGAATCGAGAGTATCCAATCTAAGTTCTTTTGAAATCGCTCCTTTCGCCCGCCACTGTACCACTTGAGCGGTACGATTCAAGCACAGGTTTTTACGACGCCAACTCGTATAAATTAGGCACATAAAAGTAAGTGTCCAAAGGTTTCTTGAGCCAGCTGAGAGATCAATAAAGTGGTGTCTTTCAAGATATCTTTCTACACGGGCTTTCTCCAGTTTCGAGAATCAGGAGTCGTTTATTGTGGTCCAGAGGACGGTTTCTAGTTGGAAGTGGCGTTGGAATGGTTTGGAGTGGAATGGGGTTTGTTGTTTTTAGGTAAAGGGAAAAAAGAATTGACATTTTACGCAATGTGTTTTTAACTTTTGTGGCGCTTATGTAACGACTAAGGCGTAGGCGAAATTTGTTGAATCAGATATTAACCTATATACGATAGAGACAGTATAATTTCCAAAAATAATAAGAATTATTATTATTATTATTATTTACAAAATAAACAGTAGTAATCTGTGATTTTATGACCAAATGAAAAAGTGTAAAAATGTACAATGAATATTACAAAATAACGAATTTTGTTTTAACCCTTGGCACTCCACACGATTGGATGCCAAACCACGAGAGGACCATTAGGAGTGATGTGGAAATTCGATGCAAGGCCAATGACTGTGTTTAGTTTCTATGAAGCAAATCCATAAACACCAGCCGAACCTAAAATGTCTCGAGTTGCTGATTCCACCGCGCGAAAAAGGCCTGGAGTGCAAAGGGTGTTAATATACGGGTACTTAACGGTAAATCTTTTCTAAGTTTCAGATAGTGGATACAATAAAATTAAAGATCGTGTAGTAATATTTTTCTTCAAAGAAATATAATAAAATTATAAAAATATGTTTTTATTATTATTATCATTATTATTATTATTATTGTTATTGCTATTAGTGTTATTGTTATTGTTGCTGTTGTTGTTATTTTAATTAAACTATTAGTTGTTGCCTTTCTTAACGTTTTTTTAAAGCCCAGTGTATTTATCTCAATCACTCCTACTGCTCCTCACTCTTGGGGAGGCCTTTCGTTTGGTTGGGGTCTAGTTCTTGACATCATCAACAAGAGGCGAAATAAATAGGCGAATGATGAAGAACAAAAAAGAAAGTGACCGTTGGTCTATTGAGCGGCCAGTTTTGTTTTCTAAATTGGTATATGGTTCGTACACAAAGCCATGCTGGAAGTTTTCAGATCATAATGAAGAAATATATGTTACACAATCTAGACACTAAAAAGATTATATGCGTAATAAGTGTTTATGTTTTAACTCCTAATGATGCTAGTGGTAATTAGATACGATAATCTACCCGAAACGAAGATGTTGAATCGACTTAAATTAATCATTAAACAATTCAAATGTTAAAATTAAAAAATAACTATTTAATTATTGAAATATAATATTAAATATACAAATATCGTTAAATATTATAATTATTTTTTATTAATAATAATTATTAAAATTTGATTAATGGTTACATTGAATATTTGGGTTGGCATGAATCTAAACTCACCGGGGTGATTTTATGGGCCAGTACGCCCCTGACTTGATATCCTGAAAGATTGTGATGTATGAAACATCCTTAAGGAAATAATTCAAAATTATTTCCCCCATTTAGGTTTCGTTTGAAAAGGTGAAATAATAGAAGAAAGCTTAGCAAACGAAAATTGCGAAATTCCTCGAGAATTAATTGAAACAGTGCAACAACGCGGATTCTCGAAAAAGGTGAAGGCTTCGAAGGTAATGTTTCGAAGGATTATGGGATATTCAAGTCAGAAAGTTCAACGAAATCTAAATCACAGATTCAAATGCTTCACAAGAGAATAAAGGAACAAAAAAGTGAATTGGACAAGATCGACAAAAAACATGAAACAGTCGAAGTGACGAGGCTATATATGGAAAATTGTCAGTCGCTCAAAGTCAGTTTCTCTAATAGATTGAGAGGCGACTGCTATTTTTGGACTCCATCGAACATCATTCTGAATATTTTATAGAAATTAGAGAAAAGTGAGTAGATTACGAATCCATTAGTCTGCTGTGGAAAAATGGACGAAACTTGTCAAAAATCGACTTTTAATAAGTTGAACTAAATCCAATTTCCAAATGCGCCATA
The DNA here is from genome assembly GCA_963978545.1 of Linyphia triangularis. Classification (NCBI taxonomy): domain Eukaryota; kingdom Metazoa; phylum Arthropoda; class Arachnida; order Araneae; family Linyphiidae; genus Linyphia; species Linyphia triangularis. Next base: position 13,094,749 of record OZ021723.1, on the reverse strand, counting down.
ACTTACCAAATAATGAGCTTTTTTTTTATTTGGTAACAGTAACCCTTTAATTTTCAATTAAGAAGGTTGCAGACGATTCAGATATCTGGCGACGGTCTACTTGCATCTATTAAAAGGGAGCCAAGTTGGCAAAAAATATTACGTCACTTATGACTTAACTAATGTCGCCAATTTGGCTTACTTTTAAAAGATATCAGTTTTCCGAGCCAAAGATCAGAAATCGTTTGCGCTTTTTCTCATTGAAAATCAAAATGAAGTGGGTTGCTAGACGAATAATTTTGTTCTATATTTGGCAAGTTATGACATATTTGGCAATCAGATTTTAGTTCAACTAATTCTAAGTCGATTATTGATCAGTTTCGGCCATTTTACCACTGCAGATCAGTGGATTAATAATCTACTCACTTTTCTCCAATTTCTATAAAAAATTTAGAATGATGTTTGATGGGGTCCAAAAATTACAGTCGCCTCTCGGACTATAAGAAAAAGATGCATCAAAATGCCTGAAAAATTTTAATGTAATTGAAGATTCATGTAATAATTGTCCCTAAAACAATAAATAATGTTACACAAATTTTCTGTATATAGTGTAAATAGTGACGTATTATTTAAAAATTCTATTGTAATTTATGTTATTTTATTTCATTCATTAACAGCTATAATACAGGTTAGAAAAAGGTGGCAAAACCTACAGCAATCGAGAAATTTCGAGATGTTTCTTTTTCAACGAATTGGATGGATATTTCTAGAATGTTTTCATGAACCTGCATAAATAAGACCGGAGATCGGGAAAGTTTTCAGTTTGACTTTGAAACTCGATGAAAGCTGAATGCTTTGAGTGTGCCTGACCTGTGTTATCGCTGAATTCGAAATTGTTGTTACTGAAGCTAGTTCTGCAACTTGATAGTGATTGCGCTGTTCTTCAATTAAATTGTGTGTGCCTTTGAAGAGTGAGTAAATAATTGTTTTTATCCGATACAAACTGTACTATCATTGCCTCTGTGGAAAATTCGTAACAGTAATTGTATTTTTGCTTTGAAAAATTCAAAATTTTTGGCACTCACTTAAAAGTGCATTAGGAACTTAATAAAAATGATAAACTTCATAAAATAGAGCAAAATTATTTTTTTTTTTTTAAATTATTACTTTTTTTTTAGCTAAATAGAACTATAAAAACGAATTCATTTTAAAGGTCCCGAGATGGTCGTTTTAACGTGGTACGATTATAATGACATAATTTTGTATAAATACAGGGTGATTACAATTACAGTTAAAGCTTCAAAACGCTGTAAAAAGAGCCACTGGTCAGAATGACATCAAATTTGAGTGGAATATTATCGAAGAAGGGGGAAACGTATGCCAGAAAAAAATAGTCAAAAATTATAGCAATAGATGGCACTGTATGCATCATAACAAAAAATGGTTCGACTATAAATGACAAATGAATCGTAAAACAACGGCTAAGTTGTAAGTTACACGTTAAACCAACTGTACTATTCAGTGTACTTGACTGTACAGTAGGGTGGATCGTTCTTCTATGGAGGAAAAAAAAAATATTATTAATCAAAACCGACCTATGGGGAAAAGATGCTCTATGATATAGAGATTAAGGAAAAAATAATAAAAAATAATTAATTTTAAAATTTTGCACTGCCACAAAGGGGTTGAATTTTCGAAAAAAATGCGAAAAGTCCTAATTTTCGTTAAATGATTTTACACTAAAAATAATTGTTTTTTACAATATAAATCCTAAAAAGTGATGATTACTGAATAATTAGTAATACAATGTACATTTCAACCTTTTTTGACCAACTCCCTCCCCCCCATATCACCGTTTAATCAGCCCTAAAACTCTATAGTGCAGTTGTCAGCGGCTTACGGAATTCGGAGCCTAATCGGTGAGCGCTGTTCTTGTAAATTAAATTAAATTACAATTTTATTATGAGACATTTGTTTGTATGTGTACTTGGACTAATACTGTACTGTGGGGTTGATAAGAAAAGACATGATTTGTCCTATATTTGGGTCAGGCTGTAGTATGCCCACGAATATGCTTTCTACGTACAAAAAACGTAATAAGGTGCGTATATTGGCATTCAAAAAGAGAAGCAAAGTACAGTGTATTTAAATACACTTTTATCCGAGTGTCAATAAGTTGCAAGTAAGTTAAGAGAGACCTGGAAACGAGCTTTAATACCAATGAATGACCACTACAGCATTTTGAGAAAAGTAAGTTCATACTACGACAAATATCGCGTTTTCAAAGCTAGAAAACTAACTGAAAGCTATCTCAGGGAAAGCACATCGAAAGTTTTGTTCATGCGTCGATTTGGTTGTTTTCAGATTATCTAGTGCCATCAGCAACACGAGGGTTATAATGCGCCGAAACATTCGTCATTTGACAAGCCAAAATACATTTACAAACACCCATGCCTTACACGGGACTCGTACCCGCAACTTCGCTGTCTAGAAGCTAGCACATTAACCACTATACCGTTTGGTCGGCTAGGTCATGCGTCGACAATGACATAGATACAACAATGTTGGTTGCGATAATAGGTAGTCTGTCAACACAGGTATCAATGAAGGTGTATAACGAAATATGGAGCTGATTTTGAAGCGTCCACTACAATGGTTTGTGTGCCAGTTGCAAGCCAAAGAGTGACCGTATGCGAGACACTACCTGTGGTTTCATTCACGTAAGCCCAACCTATGCGAACTGACTAACAAGAAAGATCTGAGTACTGATCAACTGTGCATAATGGAAATTTGTGAAGCCATCACTGCGGACAAAGCAGCAAAGGGCTGTTGAAGAGAAACTCTGGAAAGATTTACCACTCAAGGTGGCTTACAACCCCCAACAGAATTCTCATGCTCTATTTGGCTTAGAAGAAGTCCAACCAAAGCTTTATTGACATTAATTACGTTCATCGTAAAAGTCTAGGCACCTATGTGATGCAAGATCAAAACCAAACAATCGGTAATCTATGGTGCAGAGCATTTGTATTAATCAATCCTTCTATCGCGTTATTTCTCAATTGATTTGAAAAAAGTCATTAATCCAGTAATTTTTGAAACGGGGGTTTGGGCTTTCCTGAAAATATCCTGATATCAATGCTAGCTGACAAACAGAAATAACACAAACGAATCAGTCCTCCAAAGAATTTTGAATTTGAGGAAAGTCAAAAGGTCTTCTGCAAACCAAACCTTTTTAGCGATTAGTATGCGTATCTTAAAAATACCAACTTTTTACCCTTGTGTGACAGATTATGTGAACTTGATTAAGTGGGAGAATGCGACAGAACGATTTAGTGATGACATGATTTCAGGAGCAATAGTAAACCCAGCAATCATTTCTAAGGCAATACCTACTATCAAGGGGTATCCCTGTCGTACTCAAGGTACAGAACGAATAGTCACAGAAGCATTTTCTGCTGTAAGCGGATCATACAGAAGAGATGGATTAAAAAGAAATGACCTGGAATCACGAAACCTCACGCCAGTTTTCAACACCAAACGTGTTTACCTTTTACTGAAATTCCGAAGGTTTTTTTATTTTTCTTGATTTAATTCTTAAAAAGCTGTAATATGTTAATAAAGCTTTTTTTTTTCTGTCACCATTTAGTATATGCCCTCTCATTCCAATAAACATTTAAAAGTACTAAAGGTCTGTTTCACTTAAACAAACATCACTTTGACATTTTACCATTATAAAGCTTAAATACCAAAACTTCATCCCCCTTGCAAAGAGCTTAACATAAAATTTATTATTTTTATTTTATTTTCCCCTTAATTAATGTACCTTAGAACATCTTTTCCGTACCGGTAGGTTTTGAAATTCTTTAAAAAAAAAATTCAATTGACTTTGACTGTTTGCTACAAAAAAGCTCAAATACCTTAACTTCATCCTCCTTGTGGCAGTACTGAACTTAAAATTTAATTTTTTTAATTATTTTTCCATGTATTTATATACCATAGAACATCTTTTCCCCATAGGTCGGATTTGAAATTCTGAATTTTTTTTTTCGATCCACCCTACTGTACAGTGTACAAGTGTGATACTATTAGTTACGTAAGCCCATCCACCACGGCATGGTCGTATCACATGGGATGGGAAAAATCGGTTTTAAATTGTCCTTAGGCCAATCACCTTAGCCGTAGTTCCACGATTCATTTGTCATTTGTAGTCGAACCCTTTTAAGTTATGATGCTTACAGCGCCATCTATTGCTAAAATTTGGAACTATTTTATTTCTGCCATATGGATTTTTTTGAACATATGTTTTCCCCCTCTTTTCGATAATATTCCATTCAAATTTGACGTCATTCTGACCAGTGGTTCTTTTTTTACAGCGTTTTGAAACTTTAACTTTAATTGTAATCACCACGTATTACTGAAATCAGAGAAAACATCTTTCAAAAGTCAAAATATACATAAATACTTATTCACCTCAAATTTTTGGGCATTCATCTTGAATGACATCAGTTATAAGACATATATTCCAAACTACACTAAACTGGATTTTTTTTTTCTTTAATCCAAAACCTGACTTACGAAGATTTAATCTTGAAAACATCACGTTTCCACGTGCTAGATATCTTATACTGGACACTGATTAACTAATTTTAACTTCTATTTTAAAATAACTCAATATAACGCTTAGACACTTTTAACTAGTTGATTTCATTGGCAGTTTTTGCTACCAACATAGATGACCTTATTGCAAGTAACTATCTTATTTGGCACATCTACCTAATGTGTTGCCCCAGGAATTTAAAATCATATTTCTAATCATTATAAAGTTAATTATTGCCCTCTTAACTCTGTAATATTAAGTCCGTTCAACTGAATTCTGAAATATCTTCCATAACTAATTCTATAAAAGGGAAATTGCGGTATCCATTCATTATAAAAATAATTGAATACTTTTATTCAAAATTTCCAATGTTAAAAATTATCATTCTACACTAAGAGACAGGCAATAAAACCCCGCAGCGAATTAAAATGACCTTTTATTAAAGTTCTAAGCAAAACCTCTTAAAAGGAAAAAAGTCTTAAGATATACGAAAGAAAACTTCACTTTGCCTTTGCAGCCAATGAAAGGCGACTGGAAGTCTCCTCGGAGCCAATGAGGAAGACGGATTAAGTGCTTCCTGTAGCAGCATCGAGTCTTTCCCTTGGAAATTGCGTTAAGCCTTTTCGAACAGGAAATAAGTAAGACCTTTCCGAATAGGAAAGAAGGAAGATGAGAATTTCCTTGTAACAGATGCTTTTCACTAACACGGACCCTACAACAAAGGGTCCATGGACCCGAGTCCATTTCCAACCCAGTGACAAAGGATCCCAGGAATCAATTCGGGACACTTTAATGATTCGCTATCAAGGATACGGAGCTGGTAATCGAGTTGCCTTATAAACCGCCATCAAGGCTACTGGAATGGATATCAGAATAAAAGAGGTCTACTTGAATAAATTTTTTTCTTCTTGTGTCTACTTTGTGTGAAGGGTGACTTGGAGGTCTTAGGGTTTACCTTAGAATTTTTTTTCCCTTCTTTTTTTGTTCTCCCTTTTTAGTTGAGTAGAAGTCTACATTGGGAATGGATCTTTTCAATCGATGCGTAATGTCACTGTGGTTCTGGTTACGGGTCAGCATTGTACCAATACAACTGCGTCTATGTCAAGAATATTTGCTTCTTTCTAGTTAATAAAATATGTGTAAATGTATTGTGATTTGATTGACAAAGTTTCTCTTCTTGTATACAATGATTGGCATACGTGTATACCTTTTTTTTTTTCTTCTCAATAAAGTCACACAGTCAGAAATATATTAATATAACTACTGTGGCTTTTGTATATTTATAAATATATCGGATTAAAAGCTGTTTTATATTTGAATATTTTTTTCTCTTTGCATCAAACCTCAAAGTTACTTAATGGTCTTCGTTTTCCAAATGAAGAAGTTTATAAATAATTATCTAATTTCTAGATAAATTTAAATGTAGGGTGATTGTAATGTTTTCAGTGTCAGGGGGGGGGGGGGGATGATTACAGTAAGCATTGCTAAAATAAAGAAGATAGTATGAGCTGTCGAAAATATATGGAACTAACTCACATAGTTCGATACTTTTCGCGTAAGTATGATTTGATTTCAACAGAAAAGTCTGATTCTGTCTGCAGTGATCCTTATTAGTATATAGAAATCTTAGCACTAGTTTTACGGCTTCCGTCAATTTGAACTATATCGGATTTTATGAGTAAAATTATAAAAGCTATTCCTATTATTTTCTTGACATTACCATATCTTTTATTGATGGCAGATAGCAATTTCCTCCTCAAATTCCTTAAATATTTTTCACTTTCAACTTCATAATTTTAAAATTCTGTGTAATGTACACCTATTTTACAAGATACCTGTTAAACTGATGGATCAGATTATTTCATATTTATGAATTTCAATACACCAGGTTCATTTATGAAATTATTACTTTCGCAACAAATATGCCAGTGTATAATTTTTCATAAACGTTATCTTTGAATCAAATATTTCTTTTCTATAAAAAATTACTTGAAATGATAAATGTGCACGTGTTTACACAGAACTCAATACAATCAATGCAGGGAACTCAAAATTAAATATTTTTACAATTTAAAAATATACTGAACTCAGTTATTAGCTGTTTTAGATTCATTGCGAGATAGTAATGCTATGGAAGCAGTATTTATTTCCTTTATAAGTTAATATTTAAAAACAGAATATAAATGTTTTGCTGTATGACTAGCTTTTATGCAGCTATACTTGTATCCAAACATAATTTTTATCTTCCTAGAACTCATCTTCATCTTACAAATAGGCCTTCACAATCTTTCGAATGATATTTTATTCATATCACCCACTAGATTCGGAAGAATGATCTTTGCATTTCTATCTCCCATTTAAATCAAATTATCTTATTCCAGCAAAATAGATCAAAATTTCATTTTTAAAAACTCTACACTAAGAATAAAAATTCATGATGGAAACATTGTTGCTTTATTTCCAATTCCAAGGAAATACACTCAATGATTTATTCCTGCATCCTTCTACGAAAAGAATAACAACATTGATTATTCTTGTCTCATACAATGTAACCCGTATGATTCTTTTAACTTGTGTACAGAACCCCATTTAAAGAGCAGAGAGTACATTCAGGCTTATGTCAGTTTTCAATTAGTTTTCAAAGTTTTACTAGGAAGAAGAAGGGTTCGCTATCATTTATTTACGACAACTCCCTTATCACCCTTTGTACAAGGAATTATATCTGACTGTGAAGGTTTCTATAGGTAAAATAAACTTACTTTGAATGGAAAGAGCAGAATGATTCAGCTTCGAATTAATCTTGAATATTCGGAATCCTCAAATAGATATCTATTTGACTTAATATTGTACTTATTATTGGACTGGAAGATTTAAAATTTGAAATATGCATTTTGAAATGTGAGTCCTCCTTTGTGTTTAAGGTCATATGCAAGTCGAAAAGTATATTGGGCGTTTGTTGTTTTATTTCGAGCATAGATCACAATTTTCTATTAATACTATTTCCTTTTATGGTATTAAGAGTTGCAGAGTGATAAGGAGGAGTTGATGTTGATTTTATTTTGTGACAGTTGTCATTTATTTGTGTAAGTAATTTATTTGGTAGTTTATTTTAGTGAGTATTCTGGAATTGGAATTGATTAAACTGTAATTGTGAGTTTTTACCCAAATCCTTATTTTTTTCTTCTTTGAATTGGTCACTTTGACAGTGCATTATCATATACCATTCCTTATTTCAGAAAATTTTCTGATAATTTCTTAAGTACAAAACAATATCCTTACAATAGTTTTATTGAAATACAAAAAGAAAATAATGTATTAATACATAATCTCGCTTTGAAGTAAAGTAAATTATAATGATTTATTTGTTTGTTTATTAATTTATTTACACTGTCAAACAGAAAGACAAATTCCAATTACATGACAGGATAAGAACACATGGAAACCGGGACACAAACAAAATAGCAAAAAAATATTAAAATATTAATGACAATCACAAAAATATGGAAACAATTATTTCGTAATAGTGATCCCCCTAATGCAACCTTGTACATTCATGATTGATTAGAAGAATTATTTTTTGGGAACTTACACAAGAGTGAAGTATTGCCTTATATTTCTGATAGATAACTAAAACTTAATATGAAAAGTAGAATGCAGCAAGGCATGGCTCATATATCAGGTCAATCTGGTAATGAATCGAATACCGCACATAAATCAAAAGTAGTCCATATATTTTCAATATTTAAATTCGATTCATCAAAAACAATGAAGGTAATTGCTTAAAATGAAAAAACTACAGCTTTAAAACAGAAATACGTTTATTTATTGTAGCTTTAAGTACGATGGGAGAAGAGCGTATAATTTATTAGGCCGAGTCGACGCATTCCCTACATAAATCCTTCTCATAGAGTTTCTGGAAATACTATGTAAAAATGTAGTCCCCTCTCATAAAGATCAAAAGAACATTAATTTCAATTTTTAAGCAAGTAACATGATGTGCAATTGTGATTAAACTATTCATTGTAATTAAACTATTCATTAGAAGAGGAGGTATTGGCTTTAAAATGGGATTAGCATTTAATTATTTTGACTATTAAAAAAAAAAAAAAAAAAGCACCATTCGGAAATTATAAATAAGATGAAACTAACATAATTTGAATATCTAAAATTATACAGCTAAATATAGTTCTTAATTAGCTATAATGAAATAACGTCATAGAATTTGATAAACTTAATTTTAAAATGGTTTTTTAAACACATTTTCTAAAGCTTCCATGTAACAATGTATAATATATTTAATACATTGAACTTATGAAACAGATACCTAAGTAAAATAGGGTACTCAAACTTTTACATATCAATAGTAATTTACATAACAAATATCTTAGTGACAGTAAAAAACATCAAATTCGATTATTGAAATGAAATTCAATTAGTGTCGAATTGTTATTTCTACATTATTTAAAATAATTACTATGTAAGAGTAGCCGTAATCTAGTGAAAAAGCAGCTTACAAGGGGGGGGGGGGGGGGTATAAAGATATTTAAAAAAAAAAAAACCCTTGCTAAACTTGGGGGATGCGGGGGGGGGGGGAGATAGAGAACAGCAGTAAGCGAAGTTACGTGGATGAAGCAATATTCAAAACCAGCAATTCGCAATTAGCTGGAAAAATATGTTTCAATTTATTTCTTTGAAAATAATCTGTTTGATTTTATTAAATATATGTCTGTTAACTTTCATAGTCATTTTCCAGACTAATCTTTAATTTTTCTTCGAAAAGTTTCAGTATATAGACGTGGGAAATAATTTGCATTTGATTATATGCTTTGTTGTTAATATTTCAACATATGTTATACATTTTTAAAATCGTCTCAAATCAGTTGGTACCAACGTAACTTTAATAAAGAAAAAAATATACTAAGGAAATATAAGAATTAATAATTCTTCAATGTTTAGGAATAAATGAGCTAGGCATATGCCACATTTTAAATCGTCCAAATAGTTTCCGTTTTATTCAATTGTCGGATTCAAATGGACGGATCTACTTTAAAGTGTTTTTTCAGTGTTCTATTTTTTATCTTTTAGCATTATGGAAGCTTGGTGTTGGTGTAATTTGGTTAGAGTCATTGAATATCAGAAGGTTAAGGGCATATTACAACATTTAATCCCACTCAACAAACATGCTACATTTAAACAAAGAAAAGAAACTTAAGAAGAAGGAACATAGGTCATTTTGCATTGGTATCAGAGCTCGGAAGTGTGTCCATTCGGTTCGAGTCTCTGCGAGGAATGAATTAACTCCACCTTCTTCGTGCGGTGATTGGCTAAGTTAACGTTTGGAAATATTCTCATTCGTTAAGAATTTTGATTGACACATTTTGGTTTTAGTTTGCAAATGAAAGTTTCACTTCGCAAAAATGGTTGACGCATAAAAAAAAAAGTGAACGAACTCATTGCGTCACCACAGTTTGAAACAATAAAATACAAAATTCATGATGTAACGACTACCTTTTTTAGTATAAAAAAAATATTCCAGTTTTTGATTATAATTTTTAAAACTAAACTTAAAAAATGAGCATGGTACATATTTTAAAATTTTTCACAGTAGTTATCATCTTAAATTTTAAATTTTACAGATTTTTTTTTTTTCTGAAATGAGGGAATTTCATTCAGAATAATATTTAGTTATAAGTAAAATAAATTTAAAAAAAAAAGTATAACGTTTAAGCTTGAAAATTAGAGCATGTAAAAAACATACTATTATCTTTATATTATCGAGGCAACATACGCAAATAATACAGCAAAACTAATAAATATATTCTAAGTACAACAAATAAACTAGAACTAACAAGTGAAGTATACATTTCACGTATAAAAGAAACGAATGATTTTCAAAATCACTGAAACCTCAATTGATCTCTTAAGAATGTTCTACACCTCAATCTAAGGATTTTTTTTTTCCCCCTACCTTCTGATATGTGTGGTTTGAAGTGAGCAAAATACATGGAAGTATCTTAAAAATACTTTTTTTTTCCCGTGGTTCTCTTTCCCATAGTTTTTTTTTTATTTTTATTTCTCCAGGGAAAAAGACTTAGTGTTAGGTAAAAGGAAGGAGTACAGTCTAAGGTTATCTCCGGGAAAAAGTCAGTTGGAGATAGCAGCTGGTACCGACTGCTCTCTTTAGATGTTTGATAACGCTCAAGATGTTTGATAACATAAAAAAAATGGGGAAAAAAAAAATGATAACACACACAAAAAAGATGAAAAAAAAAAAAATCTCGTGGGAGGTTGTTTTCTTCGGGGAATTCTAACTTGACGTTTACATTTCAAAAAAAGAATTTTTGAAAAGAGAAATAATGTTTTCGTAACAAGAGGGTGGAAAAGAAAAGAAAATGCATTTCAGCTTTTGGAAAAGGGAAATATTGCCATTACTCTCAAAAACCTCGAGCTCTACAAAAAAAGATTTTAATGTCTCTTTTAGACAGCTGATTTTGTGAGTTCTTTTTAAATTAAACAAACTTCTCCTTTCTTGTATCTTTAATATATTTTTTATAAAAAGACTCTACATTGGAGAATAATGGATATCGTCAATTTTTATTATGTCCATATCACAATGATCTTTCAAATTTATTGAATACATATCCATCTAAAGGGTACTTTGTAAAGTTTAGTGAACTCCAATTTTAATTACGACAAAAGCAGGATACTTTAATATCAGATTATGTAAACTAAATTAAAATTGATTGTTAAGGATTATGAATAATAAAACTATTACAAAGCTAAAAAGTAATTAGAGTATTGAATTATCAACTTTAAAAAAATAACAAACTAAAAAACAATGTTTTATTTATCATATCATAGAAAGAAAATTAAAGCTTGGAAATTCGATAGTACAAGTTGTTTGGAAAAATAAGATAATTTCCAAATAAGATATTTTTAAGTAATTATTTGTGTCATAATTCTGAATTTACAATTGAGTAATAGTAATATGATATATTAGAATTTATAAGTAGTATTGCATTTTTTTTTTCGCCTACAAAACCCTTGTTTTAAATTAAAGAACCAAGTTTTTCGTTTTATAAGAAGTTTAAGACGATGAATCTTTATTTTATACCACTAGAGTTTCCTATTTCACATCTTTATTTTGTATAAGCCGTACATTTGCAAAGTATTAATTGCACTTTATCTTATTAAACCAATCAAATCACAAGACCAAAATGCAATTTTTGATTTTAGCCTTAAAATCTGCAACTACAGTTTTAATATCTGACTACAACACTGTTAAAAATTTTGTTCCACCTTGCACCAAAAATTGGTTCAAATTTAGCTGCCACCAACATTTGGTGCTTAGTTTCACGATTTAATGGTACAACCTCGGACCGTAAGCACCATTAAATCGCGAAACTAAGCACCAAATGTTGGTGGCAGCTAAAGGGGAACCAAATTTTGGTGCATGGTGGACAATTTTTTTTAACAGTGAAGTGCTTGTTTCATGCGCATGAAGAACTCATGTACCCTATGTTATGTTGTTATATGTTTCTATGTTTTAATGCATTCATATAATCCCGTTTTCTTTGCTGTATTCATGATAACACTGTGATTAAATATTTTATATAATATTAAGTAGTGATTTAACATATCATTTCAATAAACTTCTCTTTAGAAATAAAAGCTGACGAATGATGGAGACTGATACTTGTAAAATCCAACATGACCGAAAGGTCATCGTATTGAATGATTTAAAGGATATATACGGCTCGTTATATCCTTATTTCTTAAAAATAGTGTAATACGAAAATCCTATATTTGAATGAGGCGATTAAATATTGCAAAGCTGTCTTCGTCCCACTAGTGTCAGAAACAACTCTAAGCTTGTAAAAAAACACGTAGGAATGAAATCTTTAAAATTGTGGTAGTCTTTTTGCATGCGATGATTTAGTTTAAGTTATAGAGTAGATTTGGTTGCATTTCAAACCAAATAATGCAACAGAAAAGGAGGTGTTATACGTTTTATGTACATATGATTTTCTATAAATGAAATTCGGTTTCATTATTAAAAATATTTTAGATATATTTTCTTAAGTTAAATTTGGAAATAATAAGTTTTTAAATTTGAACGTCAAGCAAATGAGGTTTCTTTTTACTCTTGTTACGATACTAGCATGCAATAAATATCTTTTTAAATACAAATTAGTCTAAAAAGTGTTTCGTATAAAATTTTAAAAGAAAAATATTTACTTTTAGGTTGTTGTTTTTTTCAGTTTTTAACTATACGAAACTTCAACTTAACTAGACATCACTTAGACTGTAGATCGTCACAGTGCTCATAGGTATTTAATCCATTTTGGCGGCGTGAAAGCATAATGTTCGCCAAACCACAACCCTATAGAGAACAAAAGGCTATAAGGTTTGGCGAGAATTATGTCTTCACTCCTCCAAAATGGATTAAATACCTATGAGCACTGTGACGATCTATCGTCTAAGTGATGTCTAGTTAAGTTGAAGTTTAGTATAGTTTTCTGCTCGCTAACGCTCACCAACCGCCGATAATTTTTATACAACCCTCAGTAAGAATCTACTTTCCCTGTAGCGTAACAACTTTGGCAAACCGACTTAGGCGTTGTTTACCGATCGTTGGATAGCGATATTGTACAATCTCGCCGATGCTATATGAAATACAACGGAAATTTTGACAATATGTTTTCAGCATGTTTATTCTTTAAATATTTTCTCTTCTAAAATTTTGTGACTTGTTCATTCATCTAGAAAATTTGTTTACGACATTGGCCAATACTATTGTGCGACTTAGATTAGTACTTTCCAATACCAACTAAAAGAGTAGACGTCTGCAGCACGAAAAGAAAGGACGTACTCCCATAACATATTACTCTAATTAAAACCAATAAAAGAGCATTTGCTTCATCGTATTCATTCGCAGGGTCAGTATATTTCTCTCAAGATTTTTCTTTTCTTTTTCCCACAAGCAGGCTTCAAAGAGAGAACAAACTTTTTGCATACAATCTTTCTAATGATCTTCCACAACATTTCCAATACAAGCTAGGCTGCTTTTATTATATTTTTCAACATTTCGTTATTCAAGTACTTTATCTACGTTCCAACTCAAGTTAATATTTATTTCGACTCAACCATTGACCAATTGTTGTTGTAAACAAACTAGAGAAGTTGCCAATCCACATATACAAATACGGCCATTTCCTTTTTTTTTTTTTTTTTTTTTTTTTTTTTTTGTACATGCTTAAGGAGAGACAAGAGTCAGTAAAACCAAATCTGTCGTATTTTCATTCAACTTCAACGTGCTATAAATTATTTAAAATGCAATATTTTAAATTTAATTTTTTGACATAGGCAATAATAGCATATTTGCTATGTCTATTAATCTGATAATTCTATTTTATTTTTTATATTTTTATGTTATAAGCCTATATTCAGAGTTAGAATTTTAAAATTATTTTATGCCAACCTTTCGTTAGGTACACGTTTCAAAATAAATATACAATACATTTACATAAAAATTTTACCAAATGAAAAAAAACTCTATTTCAAACAGTGAACCAATTTTTAACCTAATATATCTTTAAAATTATATTCAAAGCAACGATGTAGTTGGCGTATTCAAAAATTTTCATTTTTGACAACGTATAATATCACATAAAATATTTATTGTTCCTAATTTAAGAAATATTTTGGGTTGACTAGATAGATCTTGTGTATTTTGATTTTCATGGAAAAAATTAGATTAAAATATTCAATAGAATTTGAGAAAAGTGTACCCAACCAAAAATTCCCATTAAAGTTCTATGTCTCAAATGTAGACTTACTACATAAAGTATACATAAAGTAAAATAAAAATTGGAAGAGTAATATTCATAACAAATATGTTATTATTGACTAAGTTTAAGAGCTTTTTAGATAATTTAGATACCTTTAAATTTAATGAAAATACGACCAATTTGGTTGTTCGGGACTCTTACCTCCCCTTAAAAGGAATAAATATATCAAGTACAACTGAAAACAGTTACGATACATGCAAAAAAAAAAAAAACGGTTTTCGATAAAATTTTATTTAAAAAGTGTTTTTATAAAATGTCAAGAAAAGCAATAATTAGTTTTTGACATTATTATAGAAATTATCAACAATAGAAAATCAGATGTTAAAAATAAGGCAAAGTTTATGTTATTTGATCTTTACTGAATTCGCATGAATGAAAATAGGCCATAATTATAAGAAATACTCTTATTATTTTCTGTAAATAAAAAACAGACTATTTTCAAGATCAGGACTTATTCATCACAACTGCAATACTTTTTCGTGAGACACACGCACAAATTCCAACATTATTATAAAAAAAAGATTAAAAAAATCTACAGCATTCCATTTGAAAATAACACAAAAAGATTACCATGAGCCATCTAAAATAATTAATTAAGGCAATTTCTACCCTTGTCCCACGATTTTTTTCTATCGCGATTAAACATCCCCTCGCGTCTTGTAAGTATTCTACAAAATGGGAAGAGATATCTGCGCATGAAAGAAAAAAAAAAAAAAAAAAAAAAAAAATGTTGAACATAACTTCATTTACTCCCCTGGAAAAGTTACGGAAATCCGATACATCAGCTTTTCAAAAGGGAAAGAATAAAAAAAGTAAAATAATAAAGTAAAATGGCGTGAGAAACGGGAAAGAAAAAAGAGAAATAATCTATTGAAGGGAAAGTTCAGGAAAGAACTGCTTAACGGACCCGATCTGTTTTATAGGAGACGATGCATGAATGGTCAGAGGAGAAAAAATCTATATTGTCCTTTACTATATGTTTTATTGAACCGTTTAATAAGGTGATTTCTTTATTTTATATAATTCGATATAAACACATGTATTGTAAATCAGACAGAAAAGTTTACCTTGCTGGAATAGCTGGAATATTAATTTATATTTTATTAAGAGTAACGCAGTCGACCAATTTAAGGTATACGTATAGGTTTCAATTTTTTTTTTTAATTTTCCATTTAAAAATTAGACTTTTGCACCTTGAAAAGTACATTATTTGTTAAACTGTTTCCAAAAAAATATTTTTAAATTTCTTCAATTTTAATAATTAATTAGTATTTAATCAACTTATTAGGCTAATTTCGAACGGTAATGACAAAAATTCTAATTCACCCGCAGATGCAATTTTGGTGTTCAATGATGTGGAATACCCTGCTCTATGTTTTGACCCTATTAACAGAATTTTACAGTGTGTATATTTTGTGATATCTTGCTTTAACTAAATCTATTAGAAAAATCCAAGTTTTTTTATACAGAATATTATCTTTAAAATTCAATCAAAAAATATTTATTCACAAATCACTTAGTATTTTGGGTCAAAACATTCAACAATGTATGCAGATTATATAGCAAAAAACAAATTTCAAAAAAATTTAAACTGGAGTTAATACTGTTTGAATGAAATGCAAAATAGAAAAAACTGTAATCTGAGAATAACTTTTAAAAAAGTATTTTTATATAAAAAACTGTTATTAATATACTAACTATTATGCATTTCCTTTTTAGTATGTTCCTCCATCATAGGGTTTCCTTCTTTTGTGTTGTTTTTATTTTGCTTTTGTTTTTTACGGCCTTACAAATCTTCCCCGATTTTTGAGATTTGAAGCCGATAAGTATACCTTAATAGTTAGCCAAGCTAACCACTAAAGAAAGCGCCCCAATAGTTGACGATGTGTTTTGCGATACATAAATGGCTTACGTATTATCCTGTCGACATTTTTGTCGAAACAAAAAGTTCGTCAACAACGGTAAAAAAAAAAATTAAATAGCTAACGTAGTCGACCGACAACAAAAGATTTGCCACTTGACATTGTAGACTTCTAGAGTGTAAAAGACATCATGACCAACTCAATAAATAAAAACTAGGGATGTGTAACATCGCACAACTTTCAATTACACTATAATATTGGTCAATGCATTAAAATTTGATGTGGTGTGTTATTTACCATTTTCATATTTTCACTTATTTAAATAAAAATGGACAGTTTGGCGATATTTTTGGCAATAATTTACATGAGCAAAAGGAACAAAAAAAAAAAAAAAAAAAAATGCCATGGTGTCGAAATTGGCGATGTTATTCGATAAATAATACATTGTGATTTCTTGTGCGCGAAACAGACAAAATTCAATCGTTGATGGGTGATGCTCAAGGGCAGAGAGCTCGTTGTTAAAAGCACTAAACTTTCAACTTTTTACGCTTTGATCACATTTCTACTGGAATTTCAGATTTTGGGAAGTTTAAAACGCCTTAAGAGGTATTAGCAGAGAGATTTAAATCAAAATCGTTAAAGCCATGTCTTAACAATTGCTGAAAGACATGATTTTTCGTGATTTCTACGTTATGCGTATGCGCGATTTTGGCGAAACCCTTAATGGTAGTTCCTATGTTAACCCATGGTATGGTTTTATGGTAACAAATTATAACCCATGGCCACCAATAACCCGCAAACCGAATTTGAACATCGTAAGTCAATTTGTTCGGGTGTTATGCTGACCATGTTTACACAGACATACAAACACATAGACATACATCTTTTCAAGACTATCTTTTTGAAATCAGGATATGATTTGAGATATACCAAAAAGTTTGAAATTATATCATAAAAATTAAAGAAAATCTTCTCAATTGTACATGTACACCTTAAATAAGGGAAACATTAAAATCATTCCAATTAATAAAGATTTTTCAACAATTGGCACATTTAAATATTATAAATAATTTGATAAACCAGTGTATTTAAAATTCTATACCTGTCTATACCACATAGAACTTGTCTCTTCTTTTAGACTGAGAGGCGACTGCAATTTTTGGACCCCATAGAATATCATCCTGAATTTTTTTATAGAAATTGGAGAAAAGTAAGTAGATTACCAATCCACTGGTCTGCCGCGGCAAAAATGGCCGAACTGGCAAAAAATCGACTTTTAATAAGTTGAACTAAATCCAATTGCCAAATGTGCCATAACTTGACAAATAATAAGCATTTTTTTTCCTCCATTTGGTAACCATCACTCTTTAATTTTCAATTAAGAAAGTTGCAGACGATTCGGATGTGTGGCTATGGCTTACTTGCATCTTTCACAAATGAGCCAAATTGGCGAGAAACATTACGTTACTGATGACGTAACCCAATTCGGCTTACTTTTAAAAGATACAAGTCTTCCAAGACAGAGATCAGAAATTGTTTGCGCTTTTTCTTATTGAAAATCAAAATGCTGTGGGTTGCCAGACGAAAAAGTTTGTTCTCTTTTTGGCAAGTTATGAAATATTTGGTGATCGGATTCAACTAATTTCAAGTAGATTTTTTATCAGTTTCGGCCATTTTCGAGACGGCAGACCAGTGGATATGTAATCTACCCCCTTTTTCCAATTTCTACAAAAAATTCAGAATGATGTTCGATGGGGTCCAAAAATTGCAGTCGCCTCTCGGACTATTTCTCTCTCACACTGTTTCGCAGTCTTTCATAGTTAAGGTGGTCTGGAACTCTAAATTCTTAAAATTCTCAGGAAAAAAAAATTAAATTAATAAAAATAATTTTTAATAAAATGGTACCAACATTTTGTTTCTATCAGTACTACAACTTAAAATATTGAACTTTTTGTTTCATGACAACTGCATCTCAGACATGCAATCTTGAAACTTTGAAACTGTTTTTCTCGGTGATGAATTTTTGTCCCTTTTTTTAATTTAGAATCTATATAAGTTGTTATAAATCTATGAAACTTTCCACGATTGTTTTTCATGTATATTTCTTTGTCTTCAGGAATTATGTTTTTTTTTAACGTTTTTTTAACCTTTTAGAGCTTAGCATACTATGATTTCGTAAAGTTTTTGCATAAAACATTTTTATTTTTTTATAAATACTTTATTGAAAAATCACGATGCTAATTTTATATATGAATTCTTAGAAGAATTTTTATGCAAAAATGAAGAAATTTTTAAAACAAGTTTTTCAGATATATCAAATTTAGGAAATATAAAAATTTTGAAGTTTTTTAAATTAAAAAAAAAATAATAATAATTTTTTTTAATTTTAAAATTTAGGATATATCAAAATTTTAAAGTTTTTTTTTTAATTTTAGAAAAAATAATTTTTTAAATTTGAAAATTTAAAATAGTTTTTTCAATTCTAAAGCATCGTACATTTCTGCAAAAAAAAAAAATTCAGAAAAATTATTCTAAAAATAAAGATTTTAGAATTTGAATCCCAAACCCCCTTAGGCGTCCTTTCTAAAAGATTCTCTATATGTACAAACGAAAAAATACAGGGTGTCTATAAAAGCATGGACACGTTTTGATGTTGAATAATTCATAAGATAATGAAGACAAATTTTAATTGATTACACTAATAATTAGATAGACTCAAAATTTTTATGACTCTTGTCAATGGACTTCCACATGTGCGCCGTACGTCGCACAGAGAATATCAATACTGTAGTCAATTTCGTGCTAGGTACAGCCAAGCAAGTCCACAGAGGATATTGCAACTGTAATCCTGGCCTTTAAGTTATTCGACACTTTCCTCCTGTTAACGATGTCCTTTACGAATCCTGAAAGTCTAGTGGCATTATATTAGGTTATCTGGATGGCCAAGAGGGGAAAATATACAATTAATAACGCTTACAGACGATATTTACAAAAGAAACGAGAAACACATAAAACTAATAACACGGACAGACGATACTGACAAAAGAAATGATATTCAAATGGGAAAAGGAAATTTTCTATGGCAACGTTCATAGTCCGAGAGGGCGACTGCAATTTTTGGACCCCATCGAATATCATTCTGAATTTTTATAGAAATCGAAGGAAAAAAAAATAGATTACGAATGCACTGTGGCAAAAATGGCTGAAACTGATCAAAAATTGACTTGGAATGAGTTGAACTAAAATCCGATTTCCAAATTTGTCATAACTTGCCAAAAACAGAACAAACTTTTTCGTCTAGCAACCCACTGCTTTTTAATTTTCAATGATAAAAAGAGCAAACGATTTCTGATCTCTGGCTCGGAAAACTTGTATCTTTTAAAAGTAAGCTAAATTGGTGACATCAGTTACATCATCCGTGACGTAATGTTGATTGCCAATTTGGCTCATTTGTAAAAGATGCAAGTAAGGCATAGTCACACATCCGAATCTTCTGCAACCTTCTTAATTGAAAATTAAAGAGTGTGGGTTACCAAATAAAAAATAAATGCTCATTATTTGGCAAGTTATGGTGCATTTGGCATAGGGATTTAGTTCAACTTATTAAAAGTCGATTTTTGACCAGTTTCGACCATTTTTACCACGGCAGACCAGTAGATTCGTAATCTACTCACTGTTCTCCAATTTCTATAAAAAAATGCAGAATGATGTACGATGAGGTCCAAAAATTGCAGTCGCCTCTCAGTCTATCCCTGTAAATGAAAATATATGAGTTATTCTATGTATAAATGCCATAAGTTTATTTATATCTTCATTATTTTATGTATTGAACATCAAAATGTGTCCGACCTTTTTATAGATATCCTGTATTATCCAAGCACTCTGACATTCGGAGGTAAAGATAGTGGTAAAAAATTGAATCCATTTTAGATTCAACCTAATTTTTCCTTCTTGAAATTCGAAAAGGATTAGTTAAAATAAATAATTCGTGAAATATACGAGTTTTTAGAATAATGTTCTTTTAATCATCATTCTCCAGTTTCTCTGAAAGTCTTCTTTAATCGTTCTCAAAGGGGAAATTTGTTAATTTTCCTTAATTGAGACCAATTTCTGTTTGTAAAAGGGCATATCCGGTTGCTAGGAGGGTAATTATATTTTGAAGGCTTTGATGGTGTTTTGTATTTCAAAGTAATCGGCGGTCTAAAGGATTGATATTTGAAAGACTCTTTCGATTTTTCAATCTTTTTTTTTCTTTGGAAGAAAGTAATTACAACAATGAGGTTAAATGTAGGATGTCAAAGCTAACTGCTCTGTTGTTGTGTATTTTAGAACTCCATTGCACATTATTAAAAAATAAATTAAAATAATAAATAAATTGGTAAGTTATTTAGAGTTACATAAAAAATCATTTGTTGGTATGTATTTTAGAACTCCATTGCACATTATTAAAAAATAAATTAAAGTAATAAATAAATTGGTGAGTTATTTAGAGTTACATAAAACATCGTTTGTTGGTATGTATTTTAGAACTCCATTGCACATTATTAAAAAATAAATTAAAATAATAAATAAATTGGTAAGTTATTTAGAGTTACATAAAAAATCATTTGTTGGTATGTATTTTAGAACTCCATTGCACATTATTAAAAAATAAATTAAAGTAATAAATAAATTGGTGAGTTATTTAGAGTTACATAAAAAATCGTTTGTTGGTATGTATTTTAGAACTCCATTGCACATTATTAAAAAATAAATTAAAATAATAAATAAATTGGTAAGTTATTTAGAGTTACATAAAAAATCATTTGTTGGTATGTATTTTAGAACTCCATTGCACATTATTAAAAAATAAATTAAAATAATAAATAAATTGGTAAGTTATTTAGAGTTACATAAAAAATCATTTGTTGGTATGTATTTTAGAACTCCATTGCACATTATTAAAAAATAAATTAAAATAATAAATAAATTGGTGAGTTATTTAGAGATACATAAAAAATCGTTTGTTGGTATGTATTTTAGAACTCCATTGCACATTATTAAAAAATAAATTAAAATAATAAATAAATTGGTGAGTTATTTAGAGTTACATAAAAAATCGTTTGTTGGTATGTATTTTAGAACTCCATTGCACATTATTAAAAAATAAATTAAAATAATAAATAAATTGGTAAGTTATTTAGAGTTACATAAAAAATCATTTGTTGGTATGTATTTTAGAACTCCATTGCACATTATTAAAAAATAAATTAAAATAATAAATAAATTGGTAAGTTATTTAGAGTTACATAAAAAATCATTTGTTGGTATGTATTTTAGAACTCCATTGCACATTATTAAAAAATAAATTAAAATAATAAATAAATTGGTAAGTTATTTAGAGTTACATAAAAAATCGTTTGTTGGTATGTATTTTAGAACTCCATTGCACATTATTAAAAAATAAATTAAAATAATAAATAAATTGGTAAGTTATTTAGAGTTACATAAAAAATCATTTGTTGGTATGTATTTTAGAACTCCATTGCACATTATTAAAAAATAAATTAAAGTAATAAATAAATTGGTGAGTTATTTAGAGTTACATAAAAAATCGTTTGTTGGTATGTATTTTAGAACTCCATTGCACATTATTAAAAAATAAATTAAAGTAATAAATAAATTGGTGAGTTATTTAGAGTTACATAAAAAATCGTTTGTTGGTATGTATTTTAGAACTCCATTGCACATTATTAAAAAATAAATTAAAATAATAAATAAATTGGTAAGTTATTTAGAGTTACATAAAAAATCGTTTGTTGGTATGTATTTTAGAACTCCATTACACATTATTAAAAAATAAATTAAAATAATAAATAAATTGGTAAGTTATTTAGAGTTACATAAAAAATCGTTTGTTGTGAAAGTTCAACGTCCATTTCCCAAACAATGGACAATTCCCGCATTTTTTTTTTTTTTTTTTTTTTAACCTTTTTGTTCAATTCTAAATGTTTCGAAAAGGCCACAAACACAATAATTTATGCTCTCTGCGCTTTTTCTTTTTTTTGAATTTGCAACCTAAATTCGCTGGTTTATTTTAGCGGGAAAAACGACTCATCCAGCTCAAACTAATGTGACGTCACTTGTCCTGAACTTGCCTTGAAACGCAGCAGCGTAAACGTGTTTGCAAATCACACCAATCGGCATGGGATATGTCAATTGCCTAAAAAACTCACACCTTAGCAGAAACCTCACGATAACCTTAAAAACGGAAGGAAGTTTTTACGTCACAGAAAAAAAATTAGAGTTTTTATCGGACTGCAATGTAATGAGGTTTTTTGGAATTTTCTTTTCTTCATATTTAAATAACTAATTTTTTTTAAAGAACTTTTGTTTGAATATTTGTAATCATAAAGAAATTCTTCATAGATATGAACTAATTTCCCTCGTTTTAAAAAAAATGCGAAAATAGACGATTCCCGTATTTTTTTTTTTTAATTATAAATGTTTTAAAAAGGCCATAAACAGAAAAATGTCTGCTCAAAGCGCTTGTTCTTTTTTTTTTAATTTGCATTCAAAGTTCTGCTGTTAGACGTTGTCGAGAAAAAGATTCGTTCATCTCAAATTGAATGTGAATTTAATTGAATGTGAATCGAATTGAATGTGATTGAATCAAGGCTTCCCAAATATCTTGGCTTGAAATGTGGCAGCGGAGACCAGTTTTTCAAGTTTCTAGAAAATCAAGCCAACCTGCATGGGATATCGCAATGGTCTACCAACTCCAACTATTTGGAAGAAACCCCAAGATAGCCATAGATACTGAAGGAAGCTTTGACGTCACAGATTTTGTTGAGTGTTTTCATCCGACTGGTTTTGGCTCAGATTTGGGGCATTTTCTTTTTTTATTAATTAAATAAGTAATTTTTTTAAAGAACTTTCGCTTGAATATTTGGAATCAGAAAGAAATTCTTCATAAATATAAACCAATTTCACTCGTTTTTAAAAAATGCGGGAATTGCCCATTGTGTAAAAAACTCACACCTTAGCCGAAACCTCACAATAACCATAGAAACGAAAGAAAGTTTGACGCCACAGAAAAAATGTAGCGTTTTTATCGGACTGTAATCTAATAAAGTTTTAGTGCATTTTTTTTTCTTGATATTTAAATAACTAATTTTTTTAAGGAATTTTTGTTTGAATATTTGGAACCAGATAGAATTCTTCATAAATATAAACCAATTTCACTCGTTTTTAAAAAATGCGGGAATTGCCCATTGTGTAAAAAACTCACACCTTAGCCGAAACCTCACAATAACCATAGAAACGAAAGAAAGTTTGACGTCACAGAAAAAATGTAGCGTTTTTATCGGACTGTAATCTAATAAAGTTTTAGTGCATATTTTTCTTTCTTGATATTTAAATAACTAATTTTTTTAAGGAATTTTTGTTTGAATATTTGGAACCAGATAGAATTCTTCATAAATATAAACCAATTTCACTCGTTTTTAAAAAATGCGGGAATTGCCCATTGTGTAAAAAACTCACACCTTAGCCGAAACCTTACGATAACCATAGAAACGAAAGAAAGTTTGACGCCACAGAAAAAATTTAGCGTTTTTAACGGACTGTAACCTAATGAAGTTTTAGGTCATTTTCTTTTCTTGATATTTAAATAACTAATTTTGTTTTTAAGGAATTTTTTGTTTGAATACTTGGAACCAGAAAGAATTATTCATAAATATAAACAAATTTCACTCGTTTTTTTTTTATTTTTTTTTAAAAGCGGTAATTGTCCATTATGTACAACCACTGAGCTGAAGAACTAAGACTGGAGTGCGGACTCAGCGAGCCGACCGCATCACACCCCATTCCGAAGTGTGCGCGTGCAAATAGACAAAAGAGGGGGATATTTTCTTTGCGTCTTATCACCATGAAGGGAAACCAAAGTTAAATTATTTTTCAATATTTATGAAATTTCAAGTTTAAACGTTTATATCTGGTGATATACTTTTAGATAATATAAGAATTATCTAAAAGTATATCGCCAAAATCACCATTACGGCAGCAGTTTTTTTTTTTTTTTTTTTTTTTTTTTTTTTTTAAGACCCATACAAGAATTACCGCAAGAAATATCGCCAATCAAGCAATTTTTTTCAATTAATGATGAAATTATAAAAAGGGTAAATGACACAAATCCACGTCAGAATTATAATGTAATTGAAAGTTGCGCGATGTTCCACACCCCTAGTTTAAAAAGTAATTCCTAATTTGGAAATGACATAACTGCGAAACAGAAGAGACAAGAGGTGAGTCAGATAGACATATATGGAATTTTAAAAACAATGGTTTGTAAAATAAATGGCAATAAATTTGACCATTCTTGCAGATTAGAGGCCGGCGATATATCGATACGACGATACTTTTATCGATTTTTTTTACAAAAATATCGATACTAAAAATATCGATACAAGTCACCGATATATTGATATTTGCAAACATTTTTAATGTCTTCGGGATCGTTTTGTAGTTCCATGTGTTTTTTTGATTTTCTTTATTCCCTTTTCAAAAACTTCAAAACTAAAGTTTTGACTTGGCTGTGAGTCAGTTAAAATGGCACCCTAATCAAAAAGAAAACATTTTGTAATGGAACGATAAGATCATTTATTAATAGTCATTAACATAGCGCCTTTCTGTCGCCAACGTGTGCCTGGAATTTGCATCTAATTTTAAATATTAAAAACATCTCTATCAGCAAAAATATGCGATAAACTACTTTTCAAAATTTCTTCTTTAAAATAAATGTTAATTTATGCATTGACATCCAAATGTATTTTATTTATTCTGATTGATAATATAATTTATTTATTAAAACAATTTTTATAATTTATTTATTAAAACAATTTTTATAATTTATTTATTAAAACAATTTTTATAATTTATTTATTAAAACAATTTTTATAATTTATTTATTAAAACAATTTTTATAATTTATTTATTAACTTAATTTTTATAATTTATTTATTAAAAAAATTTATAGTTTATTTATTAAAAAAATTTATAATTTATTTATTAAAAAAATTTATAATTTATTTACTAAAACAATTTTGGCAGGAAATTCATGAAAAGTAGAAATTTGCCCAGAAAAACTTAGTTTCTGACTAAATAAAAAATCAAATAAAAAAAATCATGTATCGATATATCGTTATTTTATCGATATTTTTATCTATGCAACGATATAGTATCGATATTCAATTTTTATCGATATTTCCGAACTCTATTGCAGATGGTTTTCCAATGAGGATCCATTTCATTCGGACGGATATCTTAAAGGGACTTGGATCCCCTTGTTTTCACAAAATATAATAAAAATATCAATTTTCAATTTTTTTTTGCGATCATTGACACCTTTTTTGCGATGATCTGATAATTACAATTGCAGATAAACTATATTTTTATTGAGAATTTAGCATTTCTGCCATAGCTCCTTTGATGTTTCGAACGCATTTTTCTCAGTTCGTGATTTTTGAAATTCCCGTCTTACTCAAAATGCTAAAACTTCAGAAAATATTAATGGAATGAATTGAATTTTTTTGTGTGTCATTCTTAATATCTATTTGACAAAAATAAGCATGGACTTTTAAATAAAATAAAAACTTTTTTGTACAAATTTGAGTGTTGAAAAATATCCGTTTTTTACACTTTTTTCTACCTATAGGTACAGTAATTATCGTTTTTCTCGAAAACTATTTTACTTATTCTCAATCCGATGCCTAAAAATTCAGAATATATTAATAGGAATTTTTTTTTTCTTTTTTTTTTTTTTAAATAATCCGAAAAAAATATTGTAAAATGTAAAAGAAGATAGAATTTCAAATGTGATGAGTTTTTAATAAAATTAATTTTTACTTAGTAATATTACCATCAAGTATGTAAAAATTATAATTTTAAAGGTTTAAATATAAAAAAAAGTTTGAAGATTGTAAAAATCCCCTCAATAAAAATAAAAAAAAAAGAACTGCGGAATATGGAGTACTAAAACTCCGTAGTCTTGAAAAGCCACCGCAATCTACAAAAATGACCGTTACGACTGTACTATCCAATAAAGCTATTGTGGTGATGTTATTTGTACACGAGACTAGCACATAGCCGCTTTCCAGTGAGTCGCGAAGGGACGAACGATTGAGTTTCTTGCGTGTGGCAGTGAATCGCCAGAGGTTGCTTTGCTGTGTGGCCGTGAGTCGGCAAAGAGATACTGATGTGGTAGAGTGGAAGTAGATAACGACACTGATGTGTTCAAATATATGGTCCCTAATGTAGCGATGTGCGCTAACGGAGAATCAAACCCGGGACTCCTAGTTCAGAAGACAGGCGTGCTAACCACTAAACAAAAGAGATCTCTGTTGTCTAGGTATTGTATCTGTTATTTGTACACGAGACCACCACAGTATCATGAGGCCATTTTCAAGAGGGCCCCATGATACCTTCGGCTTTAAATGATATGATACATATGACTGAAAACTTCTTCCCTCATGAAAAAAGGTCTTACCTAGGGGCATTTAGATTTAAAAAAATTGTTATCCCATTTCAATATTGTACACTTGTTAAAAGTTTTTAAAAAAATGTGAGTATATTTAAAAAATTAACAAAAAAAAACATTTCTCTATATACTGGTAGCTTAACTCTTGAAACCCTTAATACTTTTATCACAAATGACTATCAATTAAAAATAACATGACCAATTTCGATTCAAGAATAGCACAATTTAAGAGAACCCCCTTTAGATACTTCCAACTTTCAGATCCGTATCGTTGCCACCGATTGCCCAACTTTATTTTACGATCACTTATTTTTTAAGAACATTTAATCTTAAGAAAAAATACCTAAATCACTCCGCAAAAAAAAGTTCCACTTCGTTTATTCCATTCCGAGTTATTAATCTCTTTGAACAATGTATCTATTTAAATAATCCAAGGATTTAATACAGTACATGAAAAGGCAAAAAGAAAAATGAAAATTAAAAAACATAAAAAAATAACGAGAAAGCACTTTAATTACCGTAATTAGCTATACTTAGTTGCAATGAACGCAAAAAACTGCAGTGGTTGGACAATTATGAGTTAGAAGTGAATTCACGATAAATTTAATATTATAACATTGTAAACTGTTGTGACAATTGGTGTCCTTGATCGTAGAAATGCTATTTGAAGAGTAAAATTTGATATCAGCAATGCATATATAATTAACATGTATGTAATATGAATTATCTAAATATTTTTTTAAGAAAAATCGTCATTGGGCCATAACAATACAGTAAAATCAGAATTTGGAATATATATTTTTTAAATATATTACAAATCGGCAATTTGGAGAATTAACGTTTTGAGAGAAACTAACGCATTGGCGTCATGTCGTTGTAATATTTTAATTGTTTATATTGAATTTGGGATGTATTATTCATCAAATATATTATAAATCAGCAATAAAGAGAAGAAACGTTTTGAGAGAAACTAACGCGCATTGGCGTCATGTTACCGATTTATATCAAGTTTATCGTTTTTATTTATATACATTTATCTTTGACCGCAGATCAAAACCTTAACTTTTAATTTCTTTTATATATCCTGATTTATATGCCTCCGTCCCTTTTCTTTTCTTCGTAGAAGCCATACTCAAAGGAAAGTGAATGGATTCTTCATATATTTTCATTTATTGCAAAGGTGTAAGCCATAATGCCTACGAAGGTGTGTAATTATTTAATTAGTTACTCCTTGATAATTATATAATTACTTAAATTTTCTACGTCATCATATTTCAAAGCTATGTTCTACTGTTTGAAAGTAGCTGCTAGTTTGTTTGTTTTTAATTATTTGTCATTATAAATATTTTAATTCAGAAAGGCTTTAGTTTAGAAAGGCAAATTTACACTATAACGTGTAATTTTTAAACCTTTAACTGCTGTATGCGGTTTAACAGACCGCGAGTCATTTTTTGTAGAATGCTTCCACACCCTAAAATATTTCTTTTTTGAATTTTATAGGAATTATTCTGATACTATGTTTCTGAAATCTTATAATGATGTTCACAAATTTGTTTGGATCAGTATGGACCTCGTGTTGTGATT
This sequence comes from Linyphia triangularis, assembly GCA_963978545.1. Classification (NCBI taxonomy): domain Eukaryota; kingdom Metazoa; phylum Arthropoda; class Arachnida; order Araneae; family Linyphiidae; genus Linyphia; species Linyphia triangularis. Next base: position 13,066,360 of record OZ021723.1, on the reverse strand, counting down.
GCGCCAAAAAATATCAAAACCACCCAACCACAGCAATTAAAGGTTAAATAGTCAATTTATGACACAGTCAAACACTTGTGTATTAAAACTGAGTGCATAACAGCTTGATATGGTTCATGACAATGGACAATTCCCACATTTAAAAAAAAAATTATTCAATTCCAAATGTTTTCAAAAAGGCTATAAACAAAAATATTTCTGCTTACTGCGTTTTTTCCTTTATTTCATTTGTAACCAAAGTACGCTGGTTTATTTAATCGGGAAAACGCCTCATTCGGCTCTAAGCGAATATGACTTGACTACATCTTAAACAACTTGGCTTGAAACGCAGCAGCGGAAACCACAGTTTTGCAAGTTTCTCGCAAATCGTACCAACCGGTACGGGATATGGAAATTGTCTAAATAATTTACACTAACTATTTAGCAGAAACCTCATGATAACCATAGACACGGAAGGATGTTTTGACGTCACAGCTAAAATATAGCATTTTGATTTGACTGCAAACGAACGAGGCCTTCGGGCATTTTCTTTTCTTAATATTTGAATAACTAATTTTTTAAAGAACTTTTCTTTGATTATTTGGAATCAGAAAGAAATTCTTCATACATATTAACTTACAAAAATATTCAGGGGATTTGAAATCACATACATCGTGACTTTGTCACTAAAGTTATCAAAGAGTCCAAGCTATACCTGTATTTGAATACCCCCTACAGTTCATAAAATAAAACTTTTACTTAATACTAGCAATAATATTTTAAAGTAATATATTATCAAGCCCCATTCTTTATGTGTTTGTCGAAAAACTATAAGGTATATATTTCAATAAAATAAGAAACGTCTTATAGTTATCAAATATAGTTTAAAAAGAACTGTGCTCAAAAACAATTCCTTAACTGATAAGGAATTTAAAAATTATTTTATGTAAATATTTCTCTTGCAAATTTTATCTACACCATTGCTCTTTAGAAAATAAGAAGAGGTACAATAACAATATCAAAAAATAGAAAATCGCCAATAAAGAATCATGGATTCTAATTTTCTTTGTCACAATTTCATCCCCTGGATGTTGTTTTTTGGTACGGATATTTTTTTATTTTAAAATAAAGAGTATTTTTAAAATCGAAGTTTTTATAAGACGCTTTGCTCTCGTTTAAGTCGCTTCATATTTATGCAAATGGGCTTCTAATACCCAGAAGATTTTGGAGTTTTAGAAAAAAAAAATTACTCATAATCTTTTCAAACACTTTGAAAGAAAACTCGTGAATTTATATTGATGGATGATGTCATATATTAACGAAAAAAGTTTGTAAGGGACTTTACGTTAATCTGTTTTATGTTTCACAAATCCTAGGTGAATGGCATATATTCAAGTATTTGAATGAATTAGCATGCAATAAAGAAGTAAAAATTCATAAATGAGCTATATGTTCATATATCTAATGCTAATATAATTATTTCATTTATGATCTGCAAAGATAATATTTTGTTATTCCAAACAACAAATTCTTTTCCCTGCAGTTTCATTGTTTGTACTTATTTTAGTTTAAATTAGAAATGACAAGAATAATTAGGGTCAGTAATTGGTTAATGTTTTATTATTATTATTATTATTATTGTATTCCCTACGCAACGCAACCAATGTTTAGTTTGTTAATAATACATCATATAATTTAATATTTCACTGATTTTATCTGTTTGTATTAATTTATTGTTTGGTATTGCATAAACATAACTTCTAGAGTCGGAAAATAAAACAACATCACAATAAGAAGCATAAGTTCTATTTAATCGGAAAAAATTGTATGTTATTTGTAATCGTAAGGGCAATATATTGATTAAAAATACGTGATTTAAATAAAATATTTTGTGTCAATAGTGTTTGCATTTTTTTCTATAAATTGTGGGTTTATTCACAACCAAAGAAGTATTTATTCAAATAATGATTCACATATATGCATAAAAAACTGTTAAGTATTTTCATTTAAATTTGTTTTGTATCAACCTAATGTTTAATGATTTTAAGCTGTAGTCGTAAAAATGTAAGTGATTTTTTTACATGTTCTGAAAGAGATATACAATATGCTACAACGATAACACAGCATTCTTTAATTACTTTATTTAATGAATTTGAGAACGAGTAATTACATTTATTTACATCTTCTATTAACTTGAATACATTGTAACCACAGGTTAATATGTATTGTGAACAAAAGTAATTGATTTAGAAAGTCAATGAACAAGAAACGAGAAAGTCAGTAAAGAATATTGAGATTTTATTCCTAAGACAACTTTACAGTGCATAAAAATCGATTTTCAATATTGTTTGTTCTGACTTCTCATTTTTTTGTATGGTAAATTCAATTTTAATGAGATAAAGTATTTTAAAAGTTGAAATAAGTAGATATTTTACTCCAATTTTGAACAGGCATAACATTTTTAGTTTTAATATTTTAAAATTAAATTCATGATACCACTCCTGAAAATTGGTATTCTAAAAAAAATTATTTCATTAAAATTCATAGCTGTACTGGTTTTTAAAACAATATTTCTAAAGACAAGTCATTGGTTTACTTACTCACTTAATCCATTATGAACCAATTTATTTAACGAAAGTGAAGGTATATTGTACTTTCTTAGCAAAACAATGGACAATTCCCACATTTTTTAAAAACGAGTGAAATTAGTACATATTTATGAAGAATTTCTTACTGATTCCAAATATTTAAACAGAACTTCTTTAAAAAAATAGTTATTTAAATATTAAGAAAAAGAAATGCCCCAAAACCCAACCAAAACAGGTCCGATCAAAACAGTCAACAAAATTCGTGACGTAAAGAGATCTCTGCGTTTCTATGGTGATTATCGTGAAGTTTGGGCCAAATAGTTATAGTTAAAAAAGTTGGCGTTAGTAGACCATTGCCACATTCCGTACAGGATGGCGTGATTTGCAAAAAAGTTGCAAATCTGGTTTCCACTCCTGCATTTCAAGCCAAGATGTTTGATATCTCTTTACGTCACGTTCAATGCCAACGAAATGAGCTCTTTTCTCGCCAACCTCTAACAAGGTAATTTTAATGGCAAATTATTATTAAAAAAAAAAAAGCGCACTGAGCAGCGATTTTTATGTTTATGGCCTTTTCAAAACATTTAGAATTTAATAAAAAAATAAAAAATAAATGCGGGAATTGTCCATTCTAAAACAATAATATTTTGGTTGTAAAAGTTGTTCGTCACAATCTTATTGTTTAGGAGGGAGTATACATGTATGAAAATTAAATATAAGTAACCATATTAAGGTATTTGAAGAAAAGTTTTTCTTTAATCATGCAAATCGATATAAACACATGAAAGTGAGAACAAAGTTGAATGTCAAACAATGTACTACTGGACATCACAGGGTAAGCAAATAGTTTTTAATCATTTTATGTCTAATTTTGATATGATTTTGAAGCGGTTTGTTTTAAGGTGTACGTATACCCTACAATTCACAAAAATTGATCAGAATATTTAATTTTTTTGTTATTATATCATAATATTATCTTATATTTTAGCTTTCAAACAATACTCAATTTTTGAAAATATCCTTAATATTTTTTAAGTTACAATCAATTATAGTTAGGTACTACCTCTATTAGATACTAAGCTTCTGAAACTTTAAAACTGTTTCTTGACAAACTGTATTTTGATTACGTCGCGCTTTATTCAAACAATGATAATTCAACAACAAAATGTTCAATTATATATTTTTTAATATCATAGTAATCTACATAATATGTTAGAGGTTTTGAAACTCAATTATAAAAAATTGTTCGAGGCATTGATTTTTAATTGATTTTTAAAAGTTAGAATTCATTGAAAATATAGATTTTTTTCATGTTTTCACTCAAAATAAATTGTAAAAAAAAAAACCTATTTTTAGTTTGAAACTTAATTGTGATTCAAAACATTAAGAATATTATTTCGAATGATTTCCAAGTGAAATTGCGTTTTTAAGTAAATTAGAATGTGATATATCAATGTTTGAAAAGGGTACTACTTAGCTAATTAAAGCTTAATTAACAAATTAACTATTGCCGAAATTTAAATTTTTTTATGAAACGATTTTAATCACATACTCTCTAATTACAATAAAAAAGATTTGAATTTTTAAACTCATAATTTAAAAAAAAAAATTCTTAGGTATACGTACACCTTAATAATAAAAGATATATTTATAATAAATTTGAGCATTATGGAAATTTAAAAATTTTTTTAGAACGTTGTTGGTATGGAGGAAAAAAACATTTTTAAAAATTAACGTTTTCTTATTTTCTCAGTTATTTCACTATTAAATACGCAAATTTTAAAACTAAGAAGTGTATTGCAAGAAAAAACATTTTTTTTTTTTTTTTTTTTTTTTTTTTGCGTTTTAAAACTACTACCCTGTTTTAAATAGTTTAATATTAAGACAAATTTCATTGTTCTTTGAACATAATAGAATTTTTATAAACGATGTGATTATATGATTCATAATCCCAGAATTAGTAAAAATATTCAATACATTTGTGAACTTAACACCTATAAACTATAAATCTAACATACTGAGCAGACAGTTGTTCACAAAATATTGATAATATTTTAAGTCCCTCATAATATGAAATAAAATAAATACATACAATAAATACATGGAATAAATTACATATTTTTACAAATCTTAGTTTAATAAAGAAGGTCGTATAAGGTTGGTAAATCTAATATAAGTATTTTTGAACCATGAATTCTATTGGTTTATCATTTTTTTTTTCCAAGTTAACAGCGACAGAAAATAGTCGGAGATATTATCATCCAAAGGAATTACGGAAACTCCCCGGAGATTCACTTCAAATCAGAACCGGTTTTACTCCTTAAAAAAAGCAAATATTGGCTTCTTCAAAGAGATGATCTCAAGAACATTCTCAAATTTAGAACTAGGATTCGAAAGAAGAAATAATAGTTCACCTGGTCTACTCTAGGGTACTTTGGGATTTGTATTAATCGATTTCCCAAGCTCATATGACAAATTCTTTCTCGATATATTTAGGATTTTTTATTTTTACTGATTTGATATCTTCTAACAAAGTATTCTGCATTGGGGAATTTCAAAGCGTAAATATTTTTCAAGTAATATTGAGAAAAGAAGTTGAAAAAATAAAAGGTACTTCTGACAGTGCAAGATATCTAAGGTTTATTTCATGTGCCAACGTTTTATTAATAAAGGTGTGAAACAAAAAACAATCAAGTTCATTTTTAAAGTATTTGTTCTTATGTAGTGTTGAATATTTTGCATTTACTTTGGTACATATTTTTTATTTGTATTGAAGATGGAAAACCGAAATTAATATTTGATCTAAATTAACTGTATTTTTGATTACATTTCAGTTTTAGATCTTTAACATTCAAATACAGCCTATTTGCTACTAGATAGTCTAAGAAATATTGGTTATATTTCAAAAATGTAATGGTTTATTGTTAAGCTTTAACAATATTGTATATATTTTGGCCATAAGGTATAAACTAGGTGAACTTCTATACATAAAGTTCTCTAACATTAATAATCTTGAATGAATTAAACTTTTCTTTATTTGCTTATGGTGCATGTTTTGACACTTTACAATAAGCAGACAAAGGAAAATTGGGTGAATTTTTTAACAACAAATATAGATATTAAAATTATCATTCATGAAATAAATTATTATCTTTTTATAGTAACCGATCCTAGTAAAGAACTATGATTAAAAATATTCCATTTAATTTATTTTTATACTTAATTATTTTAATAACAAATTAGATATTCACTGCAAGCTGCATTATTTGTAGCATTAATTTATAAAATGAAACTAAACAACTTCATCATTGAAAAATTGTTTTTAATTAAGCTGAAATTACAACCAATAAATAGAGTTTAGGTGTATGTTAGAAAAATGGGTATAATTCAACTTTGAATATAAGTCACAATTGCAAAAAAATATCTGAATATCAAAACTTCAGTGATAATATTTTTCATATAAAATAGTCATTGAAATGTTTGAAATTTCTTTGTTGTAGTTAATTTCAAAATAAAGTTTAAACTAAAAAAATACATATAATCAAATTTTAAAGTATTGAGATGTAACTCAAGCCTTTTAAGATATTAGATAAATACGTTTCACTATGTTGCAATTAGTAAACAAACAAATCGTGGTATTATTTATATATACTTTTAGTATATACTTAGAAACTACGATTTATCATTATAAAAATATGTATAAATTTTACTATAAATAAATGCCTGCACTAACTAAGCTCAATTTTGCAATATCTAATGCAACTACCTTGTTGTCTTATGATTTGCGATTTTATTGATTGAAATAATGTTTCTTAATTGATGGTGAAATTTAGCCTTTCAATTTTGTAACGGTAATGAATTAAAAGTAGATTTAAATGAATTCATTCGATAAATATGCAACCATTAATCCTTGCATGCATTAATCAAGTCACATCATCGCATTTTTAGTTTCAATTTATTATTTTGTTTCTAAATGTAGGAAATAAATTTAAATAATGATTGAAATCAAATGTGTTTAAAAAAAAGAATCAACATGTGATATTTTTCTGTATTTGTGTTTAATATCATAAATTGTCCTTAACAAAAAAAAATATTAAAAGATTTAATTCGTAATTCACTACTAAAGAATAATTTTCTGATACGCATTTGGCATAAGGCAAATGGTTGAAAACCCTTAAGTTACAATTCCTCCAACCCTAATCAAGTTATATAGTTCCAAAATGAATTACCTACGAAGAATTTCTCTGAATGTAAATTGATATCGGAGGAACTGGCGGTACCATATTTAACCAAATTGAACTCATATATCAGAGACCAGAGATTCCCAAACTTTTAATGGTCGGGACCCACCTTATTTAAAAGTTCATCGACGGCGACCCACTATTTGTATTAAACCGTCTCTCTCATCATTAAGCAAATAATTTGAAACGTTTTCAACATTACTTTTGACGAAAATTCAAATTGTTCAGAAGATATTTCATTACAATTTGAAAAGAAAATTAAAAATAGTAATTAAAAAATGTATAATTGTATCTAAATTACTAAGATTAATTCAGGTTTGTAAAAGTAATTTACTCTTTTGAAAAGGTGTTTGAGCGTGTACAATACAATGGCAGTTTTTTAATGAAATTAAAAAAAAAAAAAGACTATGAACATACAAATTTAGTATTGTAACTGCTTAGTCTCACGAAATTCCAACCAAGGTATTTTCTTATTAAATATTTATATTTTCCCTGTTTCGGTAATTTTGAATGAAATTTCTAGAAGGTAACTGTCGACCAAACGGTATAGTGGTTAGCGTGCTAGCTTCTAGACAGCGAGGTTGCGGGTTCAAGTCACATTTTAGACATGGGTGTTTGTAAATGTATGTTGGCTTGTCTGATGACGAATTTTTCGGAGCATTATAGCCCTAGTGTTGCTGACGGCGCCAGATAATCTGAATACAACCAACTAGAAGGTAACCTCGGACATTTTAAGCTATTCCCGACCCACAGAAAATTAGCTCTCGATCGAACAAAGGGTCGCATTCCACAGTTTGGAAGACGTTGCATTAGACAAAATCCATGAATTATTATTCAATTTATCATTAATTAACGCAATCAATTTTATCTTCAATGCTCATCAAACTCTAACACAATGCTTGAAAACATTTATAATAAAATTATTACAAATATAATAAAATTACAATTGTAATAAACATATTTGAAGAAAAACTGTTTTTAATGTGTATTTTTAATGTGTTTTTAATGTGACTGCGAAATTTCAATGTGTATTTTTTCGAAAAGCATTGCGTTCACCATTTTAATGTATATATTTCAATATTCATAATAAGATTACAAATTGCAATAAAATTATTTGAAGAAAAACAATTTTTAAATGAGGCAGTAAATTTCACTGCTTTTTTTTTTCTTTCGGAAAGCATTGCGATCACCATTTCAATATACATTTCAATATCTATAATAAAATTACTATTACAATTATAGTAAAGTTACAATTCATAAAAAAAATTATTTAAAAAAATAATAATAAATAAATCAATAAATAAGAGGCTGCAAAATGTCACTGCGTTTTTTTTTTTTTTTCCTCTTTTTTTTCTTTCCCCAAAAAGCATTGTGTTCCCCATTTCAATATTTATAATAAAATTATTCTAATTATGATAAAATTACAATGTGTAGTAAAATTAGTTGAAGAAAAGCAATTTTTAAGTATGGTTGCAAAACTTCACTAAGCGATTTTTTTTTTTTCGGAAAGCGTTGCGTCCAATGTTTTAATATTTATAAAAATATTATTACAATTATGATAAAATTACAATTATGATAAAATTATAATTTGTAATAAAATTATTTGAAGAAAAATAATTTTTAAATATGTCTGCAAAATTTCACTGTTTTTTTTTTTGTTTTTTTTTTTTTTTTTGTTTTTTTTTTTTTTTTGTTTTTTTTTAAAGCTTTGCGTTCACCATTTCAATATACATATGAATATTTATAATAAAATCAATTCAATTATAATAAAATCATTACAATTATAATAAAATCATTACAATTATAATAAAATCATTACAATTATAATAAAATCATTACAATTATAATAAAATCATTACAATTATAATAAAATCATTACAATTATAATAAAATCATTACAATTATAATAAAATCATTACAATTATAATAAAATCATTACAATTATAATAAAATCATTACAATTATAATAAAATCATTACAATTATAATAAAATCATTACAATTATAATAAAATCATTACAATTATAATAAAATCATTACAATTATAATAAAATTATGAGTTGTAATACAATTATTTGAAGAAAAACAATTTTTATATAAGGCTTCAAATTTTCACTGCGTTTTTTTCTGAAAACATTGCGACCACCATTTCAATACACTCCGATAAATTTCTTGAATCGTGCTTCACAACTTTTCTTAGCCTTCAAAGATATAAAGGAAGCCTTCAACGTATTCTCAGAAAATTCCATGCTGTAGATTTTCCGTCATAAAAGCATATCACGTAGGAAACGTGTTATCGACTTCATGCTTACGTAAATTGCTGCTAGGTGAGTCAATATGACGTTACACAATCTTCCTTGATTTTTAAATTCGTACACGGGGAGTGATAAAAATGAAAAATACAAGTAACGTTAGGATATCATCTGCTTTTTTGTTTACTTTTGAAGTGTGTTGAATTTTTTTCCTAATATATAAGTATATAAATTTAGTTTTGTAACGCTGAATATTTCATTTGAAATTTTTTCTGGCACAAGTAATATTTTGAATCGAATCTATTTTTTACTAAAGAATCATCTCCCAAAATTTTTTCAACGCTATGCTATCCATTAGTGTTTGACCATTAATCTAGATTTCCTTTTCAATCAATTTCATTTACGTTTTATCGCCCACTTGATATCTGTGTGTGGTTAGCGCTCTGGACTAGCATGCCAAAGATGCCGGATTTGAACCCCGTGTTAGATATGTATAGGCTGCGGTTCGTAATTAATGTTAATATGTCAATCCTGGCCTAATTAGCAGTCTTTATACATAAAAATTGGTCATTGAGCATACAACCCAAACTCTTTGCATTTTATTGAAGAAATATTTTATTATTCATCTTTACTGCTAAATTATTAAAAGAAAATAACAAAGCTACACAGTTCATAACTAAATAGTAATTACCTTCTCTGTTCATACCATACTAATTAAGGGATCATTAATTTAATTAATGATGTGTTGAAACCTTTAGAAATGATGAAATGTCATAAATTCCGAGCTTTAATTACTATACAATCACCCAATATAAAACTAACATGTTTCATTATCCTCCATTAAATAGTCTTTATTATCCTTTTCCCGTCTGCTCTTCTTTTTACTTCCAAAGGGCACAAACGGACTGATGGACAAATTACTACGTCTTTCCCTTAAAGTGAACAATACCTCCAAATATAGATCAGAAATATTCAAATTTTGTAACTTATTCATTCACACACGGTCCATACGTCAAAAGATAGATCGAAGCAATCATTTTAATTGGATATAAGTGAATGACGTCACTTTAAGCCCAGAGAAGCGGATTGATTGGTTGGTTTCCGTTGGTAACCTTGATAAAATAACTATTCATTAAATAGTCTTTATACTTTACTTCTACGTATTTAATAAAGTTGAATCCTTCCCACTCTATTTAAAACTATAAGACCTAAAATAGATTAGTTTTTCACTTTGTCTGAAGAATAATGAAGTAGAATAATATATATATATTTTTTTTCATTGTTTACATTTTGTGATTATTTTGTCTTTATTGCACATTTCGGTATTCTGTATATTACTAGATAGGTTTCAAATAAATTAGTAACTCGCAACACCTAAATAAAATGTCTGGCTGACTTGTTTTTACTTCATTCCTTTCTTGGCATTAACGGCATTATTTCACATAATCATTGAACATTTCATGGTTAATTATAAAGTACACAATGAATAAATGAATGTATAATAATTAAAATTTTTAATTATTTTTGAAGGGGATAAAATCCCGTGCTAGTATGTAATTAAATCCTTTACAAGGACAGTTTTAACATATGTTCTCGTCTGCCCTAGTTACCCACTCCAAGCACCAAATATTAGATTCCAATGGCACTCTTTTGTTAGACGGGTACTAGTTGGCGTAGTTGTCGCCAAGCCAAAATGTTTACATGTTTAAATGATGCGTAAATGTATTGCCAAGCCGAAATATTTGTGGTTTGTCAGAGTTGCTATAGCAACCCTATAACGGATCGTTACAGGAATTATAAATTATTTGAAGGTTATTTGTTTGAATGATATATAGCTACAATTTGGTATAAAATTGCAGAGATAAATTTGGATCTGGTACCTCTATAACGAAAGAGTATCATTTCAATTGATATTTAAATTTATCTTAACACTCTCATAAAATATTAATAAATATTACTTACATTATACTTCTTACTAATAGTCACAATAATATTATACGGTATCGTTCAATTCTGAACTGTCTGGTGCTGAATTTGCAAACCCATGAGTTTTATAGATCTATTCTAAGCAACCTATTAAGAATAATTATTTATTCTTTCTTTTTGTCCTATTCTTTATCACCTCTTAGAGTGGTATTGACAACTCATATTTAAATATCGATACCAAATATAAGGTAATACCATAACTGTTGGTAACGTTCTATATTTAAGGCTAGGCTAGTTAAGTTCCATATTAAGAAAACTGTTATTTTAACTGTTGGTAACGTTCTACTGATCACAATACGCAAAGATAAAGTTTTTAACCTTATAATCAAGTGAAAAAGGGATGGATAAGAAATCCCTTTGTATCTCAAGAAGCTCCAAATTTCGAGGTATATTTCTGACGACAGCCTTTGGTCATTATGATTCCCAGCTCTCTCCATATTATGGCAAAAGCTTGCACTACTTGCTTTAATTCTACAAATTGGTGGTGAAATGCATCATTACAACTAAAACATGGAGGGAAGTAACGCTTACGAGATTTATCCACTTCAGTCTTGTATCCTTGGATTAAGTCACCACAGTATCCCAGAAATATCTCCTTCAGGGAATTTACTCCCGACATCAAGACGAAGGGTTATTTAGGGAAAAAAATTCTCTTTTTCCACGGACAGAAAAGCGATAGGATAGAATGGTGAAGAATGATAGGATATAGTAGAAAAGATAGAATGGTGAAAGTTTTCACCACTTATTTTAGCACTACAAGTTGGTGGTGAAATGCACCGTTACCACTAAAACATGGAGGGAAGTGACATGTATGAGACAATCCCACTCCAGTCTAGTATCCTTGGCCTAGGTTACCATAGTATCCCAGAATTATCTCCTTCAGGGTATTTACCCCCGACGTCAGGACGAAGGGATAATTAGGGAAGAAACTTCCCCTTTTCCACAGATAGAAAAGGGGAAAAGGTGACAAGAGTAAATGATTCAGGGGACAGTCGTCGCTGCAGCTGCAAAGCAGTTAACGACCCCCAACGCCTTTTCTTCACCAACAACACACGCGAACTAAAAGAGATGTTGGATCTGCAGAATTACAGGGAAGTTGGATGGATGTCCGATTGGAAGCGTTTACGCTGACGTTTTTCCTTTGGCCACTTAACGGGGATTGGATTCCTCGGTGGGGGAATGGTTGGTGGAATGATTTCGATAATGGGCATGTCCCTTAATCTAAAAGCAATTGAAGAGGGATTATTATGTGTTTTGTGTGAGTGGAATTAGCGCTTTTGGTTCTGAAATCGTAATGATACCTTTCCGTGGAAAAGAGTTGTCTGCTGAACATGGATTACTTTTGTAAATAAAAGTCTCTAGAAATTTCTGAAATAAGTGTGTTGACCTTGTTAAATTTTCATTATTTCATTGTAGATAGGTACTTTTACCAGATTTGTCATGACATTCTTGTATGTAGTTGCATTATACTTCGAAATAACAATACTTATTCCAATATAATGTAATTTAATGCTGGTTATCAAAAGATGCATCTTAACAAACCTATAAATAACTTGGATACGTCTGATAATTTCCGGTAGCTTATTTCTTTACCTTACTTTAACTAAGGTGATGTTGAATTAAAAAAAAATATCTTTCAACAGTGCAGTTATCTGGCACTTGAAATACAAATCGAAATAAAAACTCTGTGCTATTAAAAATTGACTTCATGTCTAAGAATTTGTTTTGAAAATAGAAATGAACCACTTTATAATACATTCCGGATCATTGGTACTTACAACAAATAACAAGAGCTAGAAATACTGCTTAGTAAATTGTTTACAATATATCAACAATTTAAATTCACATCATAAACGTGATGAAACGGAATAGAAAAAAATTATCATCAACTCCAATAATTTACAATTACTTGCTACATATAATTGACATGCTTTTCAATGCATTTTTATAATGGAGGGAAATGGGTACTTACGTATTATATCGTCGACCGTCAGCGAAAGTGAGCTCACCAAAAGGATTCACTTAGTCTGACGAAATGGTCGTTCTGGATGGATGACTGTTCCGCTGTACTTCGAAATCATTCTATGGGATGACCCCGAAGAGGGCAAATGGTTTAAACATTTTGCAACTCACAAAAAATTCGCCAACTGTCGATGATATAATTCAACTGTACCAAAGAAACCACATAAAAATTTAAAACTTAGAACGCAATTATTTTTACAGATTTCTAGAAATAGTACTTTTTTTGTGAAACTTCAGAATGGTTGTTTGTTTTTTTGGTTGTTTTTCAGATTATCTGGCGCCGTCAGCAACGCGAGGGCTATAATGCGCCGAAATATTCGTCATTAGACAAGCCAACATACATTTACAAACACCCATGCCTAACACGGGACTCGAACCCGCAACCTCGCGATCTAGAAGCTAGCACGCTAACCACTATACCGTTTGGTCGGCGAAACTTCAGAATGAAAAATATATTAAGTTATAGAAGTCAAAGGCGTATGAACCAATGCCAGCAATTTAACTGAATCATTATCATTTAATAATAATTAAATTAATCAAATTCATTTTAAATTCATTCAAAATATATGCATAAAATATATGAGAAAACAAAAAGAAATCGACGATTTCATCAAAATTTCCATACGGCTATTTTTATAGGATAAATAAAACATAAATAAAAAACTCCTCATGATGTAACAGGTTTTGCTAGTTAAATATAACTATTTAACGTGCCCTCACCTCATTTGATTAAACATTGTATGTAAGTCTTTCAACCTACCGTACCCCAAAACATCTTTACAATAAAGCAATGCAACTTAAATTAATGGATTATCAAAAACAGTGTAGATATTAGTATCCGATTAAAAACTTGAATCGAATGTCCCACTTCTTATTTCTTATTTTTTACCATTAAACTTTAGCCTTATTTCTGTATCCGCACAATTATGCTTTGTATGGTAAAAAAAAAAAAACTTAAATGATATTTCTTGAGAATATTCAAAAAAGAGCTCTGCGCGGAAAGATTAAAAATACCACTTTTTTTTTTTTTTTTTTATCTCAACAATTTTTTCAAGAACTTAAGCACTGCGTATCAGTTTTTAAGCAATTACACTTTAAGATAAATTCTTGGAGGAGATGAAGAATCATTATAAAATTTTTTTTTTTTTTTACTAAAGTTCGTCATGGTTATATGTACATTCGTTTTTTTTTTCTTATTTAGTTTTTTTTTTATTATTATTATTTTGCAAAAAAAAAAGTTCTTTATTAAGGGTTTCTTTGTTTCTTCGTTTTCTCCTCAAATATTTAAGAAAAAAATCCTTCTGTAAATTTTGCCCCTGTAGCCCGAGGTAATAAACTAATTTTTCTGCTAATGCAGCACAAGTAATTTTATTAGAGGTTGTTCTTTCTCAGTTCGTAGTGATACTTGAGATCACACTTCGTTAAAAAATGAATTGTTTATGAGTGCCTCTTTAGAAAAAAATTTCCGCTTTTCTGTTAACTTTGGGGGTCGATACTTCAGTGTTTTATTCAGATATGAAATTGGAAATAATTAGATTATTGCTTAAATATGTAACTTTCTACTTGATATGAGTTAAATAATTTTATGGGCAAAATGATAAAAAAAATATAAGTTTTTTTTTTATTTACAATTTGAGTATGAATCTTTACTCAAACAAAATTAATGCAACTATTATTTACATCTAATCTGATTTATCTAGAGAAAAATACTGTTGAGGTTTTATGCGCAGAGTAAATCCTAGGTTTAAATAAACAACTAACCAAGATGTTTAGTCTATTCATGATATTCCAGGTGTTTAGTTTTTGTTTTTAACCTTCTTTGAATCAAAAATGAAATATACATATGAATAAAACACAGTGTTTAGATAAACTAAAAGTAAATATTTATCTTTTCTACAATCGCAACTTCTAAGAAAACATATTTTTTTTTTTTTTTTTTTTTTTTTTAATACTTCGTATTATGGCCCGATTTTTTTCATGGTTTTCAAAGCAGATATTTTAAATAATTCTCGGTAATACAATTTTTATCTTAAATTAATTTTAGCGCCTTCAACAAATTCATATTTAGATCACTAAACATACCCAAAGTTTAATTTTTAAAAACCTACTCAATGAAATTATTAGTCAATTCAAATTGTTGTTGAAATGTATTCATTCTGGAATGATTTCGGTTTCTTCTCAAAATTGTGAGTAATTTTTTGCACACATAAAAATTAATATTACCTTTTCCAAAACTAAATTGTATGCCACTGTATTCATAATCTATTTATACATTTTAATAGAACTGAAGACTTACATACTACTTTTGTACTTCATTTAATGTTTCCTCTTGAGTCCCAATAAAGCATTAATTGGTATTTTAATATTAGTAAAAACAACAAAATTGTCTATGTAGCAATACCTATTTGAATATACAGAGTGGTTACTTTCAAATATCAAAAGCTGTACAAAACGAACCATTGTTCAGAATTTCCTGAAATTTAACTTGAAAAATTGCATTGAGGAAGAGAAATCGTAAGGCATAGGGAAAAACGCTTCATTAATCTACTTTATTTTTATTTCCAGGCCTTCCTCAATTCAAGACAGTAGTCAATGTCGTGGTTATATATATATACAATAATATATATACAACAATATATATATATATATATTTATATATATATATATTGTTTTGAATTTCAGTATATTTGTAAATATTTCGTAATATTAATTATGTAAAAAGGAAAATTTATGTACATTTCGCAAAAGGCAGTGCAAGAGTTTGTCTTTACTTCGCTTTCCTGCAATGCGGCTCTTAATGCTTGAAAGCGAGTTTTACACAGATAATGCTGGAAAACGAGTTTTAGAAGGAGAAGGCCATTTAACATTATGGTTAATGGCAATCTCGCCAAGTTGGCGAGAAATCACCAAATGTTGCCAAACTTGGCGAAACATTTGGTCCCCATGTACCTGTATTAGGCTTTTCAACAGCGATCTGGAATATTCTCCAAATTTCTAGAAGATTCGAGAAGGAAGCTTTTCTATATAAGGCCAATAGAGAGTTGAGTTAGTTAGTTGTCGCTCAGCGAGCGTTCAGAGTAGTTCCGAAAGTGAACTTTATTGCATTGTCTTTTGCGACGATTTTAGCAGTTGTGTATCTAGTTTTCAACTGCTGTTTGTGCTCTATTATTGTGTAATGAGCTGTAATGAGTCGATTAGAACGGGAAGTTTTGGTGTTGTAAAAGAATCTGAGAAGAGTTATATCGGAATAAATTTCTTCAAGTTTTAATCTGCGTTGGCTTCAAGACTTTCGAACTCATCCACGCAACTATATATATATAAATATATATATATATATATATATATATATATATATATATATATATATATATATATATATATATATATATATATATATATATATATATATATATATATATATATATATATATATATATATATATATATATATATATAAAACATTTGTATGTACGAATTCATACGTTAAAACTTAAATGTGCAGTTTTTCCCATCTATAAAAACCAAACATTGATAATGAATAAACTCGTCATAACCAAAAAAAAAATTGCTCTTTTAGGATAACTAAATAGATAAACATTTATGAGCTATAAATTAAGTGGACAAAATGGAGATAAAGCTGAGTTTTTATCCCAAACTCATTTATATATTAGTATCGCGATTCATAGTTTCTTTTACTAATGACTCAAAAACGGCTAAAACATGGAAAAATGATAAAAAAAATAAATTATTTTTATTTTTTTAACAAGTCATGTAATGGTTTAATCAATATAATGGTTTAATAGTTCTTGAAGTAATAATGTTAAATGTTTCTAAAATAGAAAACAACGTTTCAATTTCAGGAAATAAATTAACTCATAACAAATGTTTTCTGTATCAATTTGAGAAAAATCACGTACAGGCTATTATAATTAAAGTTCTACTGTCGAAAAGCTGTGTAGAAGACCTTTATTCAGAATGACCTAAAATTTTACTTGGATATACGCAAAGAAATGGGAAACTGTATGAAATAAGAAAAAAAAACTTCAATTTTTTTCACTTCATTTAAATAAAGAGGAACCCTTCGTCGCATATATCCAAGTCATTCTGACCAGCAGATGTTTTTTTCACAAATTTGTGAAAGTTTAACTTAAATTGAAATGAGCCTGCGTATTAACTACTAGATGAATATTCAATGCAACCAACAATCAAATTAGAATATGTCTGATGTCTTTTGATCTGAGATAAAAAAAAATATTATGATCCCCCATCCTCACAAGTAACCAAGATGTGTAAATAGCTTTTCCCCGATGATTTTACTATAACGAAATTTTCAAAAGGTTATTAAAAAAAAAAAAAAAATGAAACAGAAAATTAATTTTTTTGATTGACTCTTTCATTTCGTTCAGGTCAGCCGGTTAAAACTAAAATCGTTTAAGGATTATTTCCTAGTCATATTTTCTGAGTGGCTTAGCTATAAGAAGATAAAAATAATCATTATTAGATATTAGATTAAGTACTTATAAAGTTCACTGTGGGGCCAACACCGCACTTTAAAGACTAGATCAATAAAAATACAAAGTTTACTGTCAATGAACTTTCTAATCAAACTAATACTTTAAGAAATTAACCCAAAACAATGTGTTTAATATATTCATTCATTGACAACTTTTATATGTTCATTGACAACTTTTATATGTTCATTGACAACTTTTATTTG
This sequence comes from Linyphia triangularis, assembly GCA_963978545.1. Classification (NCBI taxonomy): domain Eukaryota; kingdom Metazoa; phylum Arthropoda; class Arachnida; order Araneae; family Linyphiidae; genus Linyphia; species Linyphia triangularis. Next base: position 13,048,576 of record OZ021723.1, on the reverse strand, counting down.
CAATTGTAACTTAGTTTAGCGATTCAAAATGGAATTTTCATTATGTTTAAGCACCACGATGAAAATCAATACCTTGCAATGGACTAATCATTTTTTAACCTCAAAGCTTGATTGAATGCATTCTCATCCACATTGAGTATATCTGCAAAAAATTTCAGCTCAATTGGATGACCGTAAATTGGTTAATTGAAGCATCAGTAGAAGAGTGTGTAAAAGCGAGCTTTTAGTGACAGCCCCAAAATTTGATAAAATACATAATCAATTACAATTCAAACTATGGTTTGAGAATTTTTATGTACAATTGCAACTTAATTAAGTGATTTGAAGTCGAATCGTGTTTCCATAGTGTTTGAACACTACGAAAAAAACATCGAATCTGTCTCATGGATTAACATTTGTTTCTCCCTTAAAACTTAATGGATTGCATTGTCATCGGCATTGAGACAATGCATTGTCATGACTGACGTGATCTTTAGCGTAATTTGGTACAAAGCGTTGAGCCGTAAGTTGTTAGCATACTAATTACCAACTCCAGATAAATCAAAGTTATACATTACTTAACATTTTAAGTATTCAAACCAAATAACCAGTCCTTCAAATCAATCTACCTGTTTATTCATATACACTATAAATGCACAGATATATTCCTCCAATGACAGTAACATTAGCTTACTGTCATGCATCCAAGTATTAATAATAAAAATAAGATAAAAAGTAACATTCTCCAAATAGGTAAAATTCAATTATTTCTACAATTAGCAATTAAATTCAGGCATTGATAAAGTTACTTAAATTGAAACTGGCTGAGGCTAGAGGAAGAAAGGTAAATCAACTTACTAGAATTTCAGGGGTAAGCAAAGGGCAGCGGGTCATCATCTATCTCTTTCGAACTCTCGTAGTTTTCAAAACCCCAGTCTTATCCCTTCTCCACCGGAAAAACGTCTCTACCTTTTACTCCGATCTCAGATTCCTCCAGACTATCTGACATCCGTCCCATCTTTTTAATTGGTTGACTATCTGCCCCCTTCTCACGCATTTAATTGCAACCAATATTCAGAGATTCCAATTGGAGCAAAAGGCCGTGAGAAAATCTCTCCTTCGATTTAATATGTAAATATTGGGCAACTCAGCTTTACTTGGGGGAATGTGTAATAATTGCTGTGCTTTAACCCCTCAAGCAAAATAGTAGGAAATGTCAAATTGCATCATGACAATGACGAGTCTATCTTCCAAGTTTCCGCTTGATTGGATGACGGTAAGTGGGTTATTTAGATTTTCGAAATACAGTTATGTATAAAAGCGGCGTTTTAATGACGAACCTCAAAAATGTAAGAAATCTATCAGCATCGACAGCGAGTCTTTCTGCCAAGTTTCAATTCGATTGGATAACGGCAAGTGTTTTAATTAGCCCCCCCGCCCCCACCTATTTTTCCCCCACGGACAAACAAGCAAAGTCAAATCAATATAAAGAGTTTAAGGGGGTCCGATACCGAAAATAAAAAAAACTTTATTTATATGCATTTTTATGTCAAAAATTTATTTTATGTATGAGATACTATTTATATGTCTTTGAGAAAATGTTTTTTGAAATATTGTGTTTAGTTATTTAAAAAAAAATTAAAAACCAAGAAAAATCCGTAATAATTGATGTTTGCGTATTTTGATATAAGTCAAGAAAAAATATTTTTTTTTTCAAAGTTAAAGCTTTCTGTAATACATAATTATATAAAGAAAATGTTGTCTTCACAGAATTTTGATAGGTGAATTTAAAAAAATTCTCAAAGTTAAAATATTGAAATTTTTGCTTTTTTTTATGTTATCTTTTACGCTAAATGTTATATTTTAAAGCAGAATTAAAAAAATAGAATTCTGCGAAGACAACATATTTAAAACTATATAAATTAAATGCTCCAAAAATTTGAATAGCCAATTGTTAATGGTTGTGGAGATATATCGATTTGAATCTGCAACATCTGTGAAAAACACTAGTGCTCGAAAAACGCATTTTAAGCAGACGCTTCAATGTGTTAATCCCATTAGTGATGTTTAATTCACAGGTAATTTTGTGGCGTTCTAATCACCTGAGGAATAAGATAAAAACATCATTCTCTTCAGGAATGTATGAACTATTTTTTAAAATCAGAAGAAAAAAAATTGGGATTTTTGAAGAAATTTCGGTACTGGACCCCCTTAAAAAAAAAAAAAAAAAAATAATAATTTACTTAAATGATTCAGATTCAGAATAATTCATAATATTTAAATAATATAAAGTGAAATACTGCAAGATACAACAAGAATTATATTTCTTTTCCCGCGCCTTTCCCATTCTCTGCGCAAATGCGCAAACGATAGTTAGGGGCTCCTGTGACGGCGGCGGCGCTGGGTAGATCTATTTATTTACGTTTGTGCCCTCTCCGCCTCCGGTTGTTATTCGAACTTCGCCGGAATCACTTCGAACCTCACCGGCCGTTCGCGGTGACTCCAGAACTTCTTGTAACTTCCAGAACACTGTTTAATGATGGCGAGGTGGATTTGCATCACTGTGACCGTGACTGTTATGTGTCTGTCTTGTAGTTTGGCGGGAGATTATGAGAAGGAATACGCGCAAGATGTCCCGTTACAATGTGAGTTGATTAATGCTACTTTTTTTTTTCTTTTTTTTTTATAAAATATATATCTTTTTTTAAACTAAATATAATGCTAAGTTAAAAAATTTTTGTTATGGTAGTTGCTGTGCGACAAACTTAATGTTGTTTTAGTTTGGTTAAATATCTAAGAGTAAATAAAATTTCTTAAAAATGTTCAACTCTGATGGCAGACAAAATTCTAATATTATATTCAATGATACATGGCATTTGGAAATTGTGTATTTTTAGGTGAGAGTAATTGTGGTGATTTTTATTTTAAATTATGTATTTTCAATTTCTTTGAAATTGCAATCGAAAAAATGATTCTTAAAATATTTATTTTGTATCGTGATTTTGTAAAATGTGGATCTAAATTGCTCAATTGACGAGTAATATTTTGTACACGAAATATCGTTTTACTAGTTCTGTATGTTTTTTTATGTTGGTAATTTTAATTAATTCATAACATCTATAACTACATATACAAAAGTTTCTCTAAAACATTTGTTACTATTAGAAACAGAATATTAGTGCAAATTGTAATTTTTTTAAATACAGCAAAAAAACTACGCTTTTCAAAGGTAATTTAAATTATAAGTTGAAGCATTTTGATGTGTATACAGTGAAGATAGGTGAGAAAGGTATTTTACAAAAATGTCTGAGAGAAAAAATAATAAATTTGTAAAAGAAATCACCATTTATTTTTAAAATTAACCGATATACAACATATTAAAATTGTGACATACTCCATTTTATAGGAGCTACCTCATAAGAAAAAATTAGGAACGCTTGATTATTTTTGTTAAAAGATCTAATTTATTCTAAAGATAATCAATTAAATTCATAAAATATTCATTTTTGAAAACAATGCCAACAGAAAGTTTTAAACTTTCAAACCAGAATAGATTTCACAAAATTATTTAGAAAAGTAAATTTTTTGCTGAAATCATAAATGCAACATATTCAATTTTAAGAAAGTGATAATTCACTAACTTCTAAAAAATTAAAATTTTTATTAATTTATATTTTGTCAATTAAGTGATATGACATCAGGAATACTTTTGTGATTGATTTTTCCCTACTTTTTCTATTTAGAAATTCATTAACTTTAAAACAAACTTCTAATGAAAGTTTTTATGATTATGATTATGATTATTATTATTATGATTATTATTATTATTATTATTATAATTATTATTATTATTATTATTATTATTATTATTATTATTATTATTATTATTATTATTATTATTATTATTATTATTATTATTATTATTATTATTATTATTATTATTATGATTATTATTATTATTATGATTATTATTATTATTATTATTATTATTATTATTATTATTATTATTATTATTATTATTATTATTATTATTATTATTATTATTATTATTATTATTATTATTATTATTATTATTATTATTATCATTATTATTTTTCTAACTTTCCAGCTTACATTTGATGCTTTTTGTATCAAAAGTAAAAGTAATTAACTCCTTGTAATATCCTGCGGAGTGTAATTTAACTAAATTGTAACAAATTAACTGAATAAAAACTAAAAAAATAACCTCGTATCCTAAAATTCTCTAAGCCGGTATTCTTATAATAATACTTAACAATGCAGTAATAATATAATTAACAAGTAAAAAAAAATGTTATTTTATATTCCCTTAATGCTCAAAGATTTACAAGGCACTAATTTAAAAGCCAATTTTCATTATTGCTCCAAGCAAATCGCAAATAAATATAGTCAAACCCTCAAAGAAGCCCAATTTTATTTTAAAATAGGAAAACTGATATTAAAATTGACATAAAGAGTTTTTCCGAGTGCATATTAACGCGTTTATATGTGCCCCATAAACTGAAACAAGCTAATAAATATAATTTGATCATTTACATCATAATCTCATCTGATACCATTTAATTATACACCATTATTTTAAATTATGTTAAATAGGACCGTCTCAATTAATAATTTATTGAATATTTACCGCTGTCTTCAAAATTCCCCACATATTTCAAATGCTTCTACTTTTATTTATTTCTAATATACAAATCAATTTGTAAGATTTTTAAGAGATTTTCTTTTAAGTTTATGTTTGAATGAAGTTTCTTTAGAATGTGAAGTTATGAGGGAATGCTCATTTTTGAAGAATATGAATTCATGAATTTATATTAAGTTCTGATCACTTTAAAAAAAGCCCTTACAAAATGGCCCCAGTTCTGTTGTTTAAAATCGAGTGTGTGTGTAATATAAAACAGATTAATATTAGAATCACAATGTAGGGGAGATTTTAAGAACATTTCACTATTTTTATAGGGCCTACTTTTATTATAGAACATTGATATATATCGACATTACTATATTTTTGGAGAAAGCACAATTTATACCATTATAGTGCAGAAACTGTGTTAAGTAAACTTCACTGATCTCTACAAAGATGGAGAACTCTCTTGGAAAATTCTTGTAGTATACAATTTTATCTCAAAAAATATTCATACTATACTAAACTTCAACTTAACTTGACATCACTAGACGGTAGATCGTCATGTGCTCATAGGCAATTTATCCATTTTGGCGGTGTGAAAGTATAATGCTCGCCAAACCACAACCCTGTAGAGAACAAAAGGCTATAAGGTTTGGCGAGAATTATGTCTTCGCTCCTCTAAAATGGATTAATTGCTCATGAACACGGTGAAGATCTATCGTCTAGTGATGTCAAGTTAAGTTGGAGTTTAGTATCGACATATATACACTAATCAAACCAACAGTTTTACAGCAACATCGTCTTGTTTCAAAAAGTCTGGATATTTCTCACTACATAGCAGCATCTACTTAGTTAAATAATGTTATATGATACAAGGGTACAATATTAGACACACTTCTTCTAGAAATTAACATAACTGTCTTCAAAAAAATATATACTTCTTAATACATTTCAATAATTAAATAATAAAAAGGATAGAAAATATCCATAACAGGTTATTTAAAAGATATATTCTAGCACAAAATTTGCCATTAAACGTACTTGTGCTAAGTATGATAGTTTATGTAAAAATAACTAACATAAGCGCTATCTTGTGGGATTTATTTTAAAATGAAAACACAAACTTAACTCTAAGGAAAACAGCTTTTTAGAACAGTTATCTAGGAATAACATCAGTTAATTAATTAACGGGTGGCTTTTAAAAATTGAAAACACTCCATTCAAAATTTGCAATCTAATTTTGTATGCGAGGTGAAAAAAATCATATTCTCATCATCTGACGAAAAAATAATAAACGGGCTCACTTCAGCCTCTGATGAGATACTAAGCTATAAACTATAAACCCTCACCGAATTTAACACTAGCCGAGCTTTATCTGATACTAAGCCATTGTCCGCCCGTTTCAACGGAAAGTGTCCGATGAATTTAATTAAAGTTTCGTGTGTCGAGCAAAGTGACGAATTATGTCGGAAAGTCAGATCCATTATTATAATATATCCGACATTCTGCTTTCGGCAGACGGAAATTGTAGAGCACAACACTTGATGAAAATGACATGTCAGACATTTATTGTTAATGTGATTTCATTGGGAAATTCCCATTCCTTGTATTGATTTAAACGATTAAATAACCATGTTTTTATATTTAAATGTTAAGTAGCTTTTTTTTTTTTTTTTTTTTTTTTTTGAAAAAAACAATGTTTAAAAAAACCATTCTCGTTCGAAGTTATTAGTTGATAACTTTTATAAAATCGACATTTGGGCAATTGGTAGTGTTCTCTAGATGGAATATTTTATTTCTCATACTTATTTAAAAGTTTTATTAACCGTGTTTTTATATTTAAATGTGGAAGTAAGTTTTTTTTAGAGAGAAGCATTGTTTAAAAACCCATTACCATTATTAATTCACTAATGTATTTGAAATATTTTTCTTTCATTGTTTCAATATTTTTAGAATTATTTACTTAGAAAATATTTGCATTTCTATTTTATGTCAACATGATATATAACTAATATCCTGAATAAATATAAAAATTACAAATTGGTTAAAAAGATTTTTTTTTTTTTTTTTGCATTTGTATATCATAAAATAAATTTTACTTTATATCTTATTTTAATGTATCTTACTTTTAATTTATATTTTAAAGGTCGGTAGGTATATAACACCACTTGAAAAAATGTATGATTTAAGTACATATGAACATTCAATACTCTACGAAATTATGAATAATTATAACGATTACAAATTAATTGCAAGACATTATTTATACATTACAAACTATATTTTAGTTTTTATCTTATTTTCCTATACCTAATTTGTGTTTTCAACTTTGACATTGACGAGTCAAACACTGCTTGAATAAATGTACAATTAAACATTATTTTGTTAGTTTAATGTTAATATTTATTTTATCACTGTGAATAAAAGAATTCAGTGGATTTTTTATGTAACAGGTCGGTTTTCTTAATAAATGATGAACTCGGATCTCAAGTGGATAAAATCCAATATTCAAGATTTTGAAATTATTTTGATTTCAAGTTCATCTGCGAAGGTTTTTTATTCCACAAATCAAATTCCCATCAGTCGGTATACTCTTATATTAGTAGCTTTATTAACTTTTCCTCCAAGTATGGATACTTTTAATGAGCATTATTCAATATTAAATAAGTTTTCGAAAACAAATTGGATTTTTTTCGCATTTTCGACTAAGAATTTAAAATATGTATTATACTATATTTGAAAATGGCAGTTAAAAGTATATAAATACCTGTTTCTACACCCTCAAACTAACACTTTATTGCTGTACGAATTTTATAAATGTTACAAACATTTAATTGTTGTTTTAAAATCATATTCTTAGTTTTTTTCTTGGAAAAAAATGGATTGTTGGTAGTATGTGCTGTCAATGGCAGTCAGAAATTTCTATTAAATTTCAAGTATGTTGGATTTACTGTTATATCATGAATATCTTGATATCAATTTTATTTAACTTCTTATATTGATCGACAAATTGTTCGTATGAGTAAATTCTGCAATAAATAAACAAAATTAAGCTAAATAATATGTTAATTAGAGGACATTTACCGTTAATTAAATGAATTGTTTTGGGATTGTTTTAAGGTATTGTGCAGGCCCTATACCGCTAATGTTAAAGGGATAATTTTCTAGCTACCTTTTCTATTTCATGTATCATTTTGATTTTCTTCCTGAACATTGAATGAACCTTCGTTAAAATTCTGAGATTCACTGTTGAGCTCTATGCGAGTTTGGTTTGTCTTAAAAAATCTCAAATTGGACAATAGAAAAAAAAATCTCTTAAAATCATATTTTTCTTCCAATCAAATTGTTTTAAGAAATCATAGTTTTTTAAAAAAATCAAAAATTGTCCAATACGTTGACCTAAGATTGATCTTTAGACTTAGATAATAGTTTTCAAGTGGGGCCAGCCCGAAGGCACTATTCCACTGATCAAAGTTTGCCCTAAGGTCGATCATATAAAGTAAAATAATCGGAATGGCATATAACAAGTACAATTCGGGACTTACAAAGTAAAAGAAAGGAGATTAAATACGGCTATGTACAGATCATGTGCTTGTATATACAAGGGAACCGATGCAATCCTGGTATTGTTCGGGGAGTCAATTGTGATATCAACTAGTAAACATTGGTGTTTATTTGTTGAATTTGTGTCATTGTGGCATCTGAAAGTGTGAATGCAGCATAAGGGCATATTATGTACATCTGTGGGGACAATGTCGTAGTCAAGACCATCGATGGTGATAGAGTTTAGCCTTGTGGATTTCTTGAAGAAGGAGATGTTCAGCTCTGCCAGGTGTTGCTGAATTGTATTGATACGGAGATTACTGTGAATAAGATCATTTCTCACGTATCTGATGGAACTGACCATGTTTCTTAGGATCTTATTTTGGATTACTTGTAGTCATTGTATGTCTCTTGGTTTGCAAGTCACCCAGGCCGGGTATGTGTGATTGTGGCATCAGAAAGTGTGAATGCAGCATAAGCCATATTATGTACATCTGTGGGGACAATGTCGTAGTCAAGACTATCGATGGTGATAGAGTTTAGCCTTGTGGATTTCTTGAAGAAGGAGATGTTCAGCTCTGCCAGGTGTTGCTGAATTGTATTGATACGGAGATTACTGTGAATAAGATCATTTCTCACGTATCTGATGGAACTGACCATGTTTCTTAGGATCTTATTTTGGATTACTTGTAGTCATTGTATGTCTCTTGGTTTGCAAGTCACCCAGGCCGGGTATGCGTATGTAATTATCGGCCTGACAGAGCTGATGTAGATTCTACTTTTGAAGTTTAATGGCAGTGTAGAAGCTCTGCCAAAGAGTGGCCAGAGTTGTTTCATAACTCCACAAACATTTTTGGTCACTGCTGTGATGTGGTAAGTCCAATTTAGGTTGTCGTTTATAGTGACTCCTAAATATTTTGCTTTTTGGACAATAGGGATAACTTCATTAAAAAGGGTGATCGAATTTCTGCTATGTTGATTCTTTTTAAAACTTTTGGTTTTGGTGCATATTATCTGAGATTTTCCTGCGTTTATATTCCTGGATTTTCCTGCGATCCACCAGGATTCGATAGTGAGAATTTTGGATTACAGTTTATTGAGGGAAGTTTTGGTATTAAGAGATTTGTGCACGATTTCTGTGTCGTCCGCGTAAAAAGCGGTTAAACAGTCTATGTCTTCATGCAAAGAGGGAAAATCCAAGGTGTAGATGTTGTAAAGTGTCGGGCCAAGGATACTCCCCTGGGGGACCCCGGCTTTAATTTCACTGGGAGTGGAGATTGAATTGTCAACTCTGACCCTGAATGATCTTTTGTCCAGATAACTCCAAATTAGGTGAATCTGGCCAGGAGAGCCAGGTTCGTTAAAGCTGACACAGGATCCATCCACATCTGACACAAGGATTCAATGCAAATAAATGGTAAAAATATAATAAACATGCAAGTAGCTATTTTTTTAAAACGTACATTGAAGTTTGAAAACGACATTTTGGAGAAAAAATACTTTTTTATTTGAAATTGGGTGATAGCAAGCCTATGTTTATATTTTTCTTAAGCTCTGGAACTAGAAAGCGTACATGCCAAAACTGTTTTTATAGATGTTGAATAATTTAAATTTTAGATATATGCAAACATTATGAAATCGGTATTTTTTTTTTTTTTTTTCAACTTACTTAATACTCTTGGAAAAATAAAGTAATTTACTGTCCCTATTTCCTGCACATTTCATGAACACCCATATTTAGCAACCAAACATAAACGCATTTCATACATAAATAATGTTTAAATTAAATTTCAAACTCTGAATTATAATATACATTTTAAATTAGATTCAAAGAATGAATTGTAATATAAGTTTTGAATTATATTTGAAACTGCGAATTATGATATGAGTTTTAATTTAGATTTAAAACTATGAATTATGATAAAATTGTTACATTGCATCTTAAACTATGAATTATGATGTATTTACTTTATTGGATGGATTTTAATTAAAGAACGGAATATAACTACAGGGTACAGATATGATACGCTTGTAATTATCTTTAAAAAAAATTTCGATACTGATATCAATTATCATTAATAAATCAATAATGAAGTCATGTATTACAATAAACTCTGCAATCAATTAAAATTTCTCTTCAATTTACCTTCATTTTTTAAAAGATATTTTTTTAATTCTGTCTACGATAAAATTTCTCCCAATTTAAATACATTTTAAAATGTTGCGTTCTTTCATTTTTGCTAGTTTATATTTGAAAGGTATTTCCAAGTAGAAAAAAAAATTAAAAACAAACACAGGACTGATTATCTTACGTACGTTCCTGAAGTATTAAAGTCGGAAAATAAGGTTCTCTCATTTCTATGCATATTATTTATTTTAAACAACAGTTTTACAATCAATTTATCAGTTATATAAATTATAATTTGAAATTATTTGGCAATTTTTAAAGCATTAATTTTTGTACAACCTATTTAAATAGTTATATTAAGGCTTATTTTAAGAAAATTCCTGAATTGGTTTTATTGTTTTGGTTTTACATACAAATATTTTGTGCATTTTAATAAATAAAAATTAAAAGATAAAATAAAAGTATTAAAGTATTATCAAATTATAACATTTTGTTATAATTGTATACATTTAATATGTAATGCAATCTCATTAATTTAGTGAAATTATTTAGTGAATTTCAAAATCAGTCTTTACTTTTTCACTCAACTTTTACAATTGCACATTCTCTCCTCTATTCACCAAATGTTATAAGTCATTAAATAATTTCAAAAATCTTGTAGTATAACTATTCTAATTCATTATTTTATAGTTAAAATATTACTTTGAAAAGAAGGACACATTGTTTTCACAATAAGAATAAAATAGCAAATGACTTTGCAATCTTTTGGTTATCTGTAATTGCAACTTTTAATTTGACTACTAATGCATGTTTGTGACGTCCCCTTTCACATTCGACTCCTTCAAGTTACTTCCAGTAGTCACTTTTCTTTTGGCAAACAATTGACATCTCTGCACAATTCAAATATGTTTGCCACTTGAAAATGTATTCATTACATTCAATTCATCCTTAAAATACTTTAGAGGCACTACAATGCACTAATTTTTTTAAAGTTATTAGCCTCCTGTTGGCTTGCGTTTTATATTATTTAAAATTAGGTATATACGGGTGAGTTTAAGTTTTAGTAAATATTTCCTTAAATCTTTTATGAAATCATAACTACTTTTAACTGTTTTGACCAGAATTCATCTGTTCGCTGAACCCCATTGGTTATGATTTACTTCATAAATTAATTTTTCTTCGAATACTTACATAATGCTTCTTTTGATAACTTGTTACATTCATTTATGTAAAAGTTTTGTGATAGTGGATTACATAGGATTTTGTTTTAACCTGTTTATCATTAGTTTAAATATTTTGATCAACAGCATAAGTTGAATATAAAGCTCCATCAGAAGTTTTGAACTAAGATTATGAAATAGACTTATAGCTGTACATACAACGCCATCTTGCCCTAGTATCAGACTTATGTTTCAATGAACATCATATGTATATAAAAATATTTCTATAAGAACCCAGGAACCTATTTGTATCCAATTCTAAAATGTTGGACGCAAGTAGTCAATTTATGTCTTCAAAATATTTTTTTTCTTCCAAAAACTTAATATGCTCTTTTTGAGATTTCCAAAAAAAAAATTTCTGATGTTTACCAAAAAAATAAATTTTGAAAATTATATTTATGTGGAGAATCATAATAAAGCTTATTTATTCTAGAAAAAAAAGGACACAATTTTGAGATCCCTCACTTTATTAGTTTTAAATCTATATTAGTTTGAATATAAGAAAACATTGCGAAATTTGTTCGAGTTTACCTTTTTAAAGATCATATCTCAAAAACTATAATCTCAAAAAAAATTTAAATTTTGCATGTTTAATATTGTTATGCAAACACAAATTTTAAGACCAACCACTGCCTCAAGATCCAACATGGTTGTTCAATTGAAATAATATATATATATACGTATATAAATAAAATTCACAAAATACAGAAATTGATGAGTAACATAATAGAAAATAAAGAATTTGTAGAATTACAATATAGAAACACTAAAATTGCATAATGCATTGCATTTCATATGTATCATAACCAAATATGTGTAATAAACAAATTATCAAATTCTAAATCGCAAAGGTCCTAAAATGTTTGTTGTTGGTTGATTTGACACTGAATGACCCACCAGTAAACACTGAATAATTTATCTTTATTGTTTTTACTTAGATAACAGTTTTTTTCACACCTAACATGCGCTTTTAATGCTCACATATAACAACTGCTCATGCATAAAACAACTTCAATTTAATGTTATTTATTTAATTAATTCCACCAATCTTTCAATGTTTTATCACATCGGACAGAATGTAAGACTTATCACTTATCACTAAAATTTGCTTTGTTACTGCTAGATAATTTTTGCATTGAAGTTACTACCAGGTTTGGTTGGAACGCCAGTAAACATTGTTATAATTTTTTAACTCGACCAATTTTTTGCACACCTAACACGTGTTTAAATACTAACATTTATGAATCAAAAAATTTCCACTTGATGTTATTTAATTAATTAATGTGCATTTAATTACCTAATTAGGACCGAATACTACCAGTCTATTTTATGGAATAGGATATTACGGACTCCACACTTGTTTATCTGTAAAACCTGTTTTGTTACGCATAGAGATTTTTTGCAGTGAAGAGTTTTGCAGGGGCGATTGAGGCGATTAATTTGTCGCCAGTTTTTTTTTTAACGGAAAAGGTTTTCGAAAACTAACATTAACGCATAAAAAATATCTTCATTTAATTTAATTCAATTTATTATTGTGTATTTAATTATATTATTAGGGTGTAATTTCACCAGTCTTTCACTATTTTATCAAATCGGACATAATGTAGGACACCACACTCTTGTTTATCTATAAAACTCGTTTGGTTGCTGGTAGATTTTTTTTTTCAGTCACTTGGGATACCAGTAAACATTGTAATTTTTTTTTTTTTTTTTCAAACTAGCCTCGCAGTTTTTTTACACCTGATAACTGTTTGAAAACTAAAAATTTTTCATAACCATTTCTTAATTTTTATTATTTAATTAACCAATAAAAATTAAATTACCTTTCACGATCTAATGGTAATGTTCGTAATGCAATTTGAAATTTATTTAGAATTTCAATTTTGCTGTAGATAAGCTATTAGAATGGTAGATGCATTATTTTCGTTCATAAATGTTTTGAAAGTATTTAAAAATGCTCATTTTTTATGAAATCTAATTTTAAAATTATTCCATAGAAGAATTTTTCTTGCCCATCGATTTTTACTATAATTAAAAAATTCAATTAGTTAATTTCTAACTGAAGTTATCACTGGTGAAGAAAGAAGTAGTGTACAGTAACAAATTATTTAACACTCTATAAAACAAAAAGAAAGAAAAAAAAGGAATAAAGCAAAATTTTAAAACCACCGAAATCTAGAGCACTTTATTTCGTCCTAATTTCGTAAACCTAAACATGTACTTATTCTAAAGTTTATTAGATGATTAAAATGTACTTATCCGTAATTATGTCTTACCATTTTAATTCAGTTATTTCAACTTGGTACATTTTCTTAACTGATTTACGTAACTTAAGGATTTCAATAAACATCCTTACAGTAATTTTTTATTATCTTTAAAATGATTGATCAACATTTTATTTATTTTAATCAAATCAAGTTGCAACACTATTTAATTTAACCTATTCAGTTATTCCCTACTTGAACAGGAATTCAAAATACCAGAATTTTTTCTACTTTACCAAAATTTTAATTATTTTAGTGACTGTATTTTAGTATTTTAGTGACATTAAACTTAAAAAAGGTTTGATTTTTTCTCTGATGTCATATGATTGTTTAAAAGTTTATTTTCAATATATAAATAAAAAATTGGACAGGGTACTAAAAAAATATTTTTAAGTAATATCGAATGGTATTAAAAAAGTCAGCTGTTTGTTGTTGGCCTCAACAAATGAGTATATTTTTATTGCAAAAAAAAATTCATTGAGAAAAAATATTAACGTGTGAGCTCCTGTTTAGTACATATGCTAAAAAGTTTTTCGCATTAAGTTGAAATATTGCATGTGATTTGAAATCAAACATAATCATATTGAACATATACAAAATTAATTAGTTTTATGCATTATATTGTCATTGGTTGTCTGAGTCTCAAACATAATTGATTACATTTTCTAAAACTAATTAAACAAAATTTTCGTTTTTTGTCTGGCATATACCATCTGTAATAAAATTTAAAATTAATGATCGCTTAGAAAGTTTTGGGAAATTATGAAAAACAGACTAAAAAATTTCAATAGTTAATCATTATTAAAAAAAATAACTCGTTGATCTAGTGCGGTGGTAAGGAAACTAGATTAAATTATATTACAATACAAATAAAATAAGTATAGATCCTCGTCTTATTTGATAGTTCATTCAAAAAAGATTTCCATGTAACTAAGTTCGAGGGATCGAAGCATATTGTTACGAATTTTTATATATTTGTAAATATTTCGTAGTGTTAATTTTGTAAATAGGAAAACTTATGTACAGTTTGCATAAGGCAGTGCAATAGTTCGTCTTTAGTTTGTTTCCCCGCAATGTGGGTATTGATGCTTGATAACGAGTTTTACAGAGGTAACTCTGGGAAGCGAGTTTTAAGGTGCAGGGCATTTAACATTATGGTAATGGAAGTCTTGCCAAATTGGTGAGATAGAGCCAAGTTGGCGACGGTTTTGGCGACTAATTTTTGTCGCCAAATGTCTCCAAACTTGGAGACCATTTGGTGACATTTTCGGTCCCCATGTACATGCATATGACTTTTCGACTACGATCTGGAAAGTTCTCCAAATATCTACCTCTAGAAGTCTCAAGAAAGTTCACCTCCCCTATATAAGTCGGCCAAGAGAGCGGGAGAGTTAGTGGATTTTGAGTCACTGAGTTAGTTGTTAGCTAAGTCCATTAGTTGACTGGAATTACTGATACTGAGTCTCAGTGAGCGTTCAGAGAGTTCCGAAACCGAACTGTATTGCATTGTCTTGTGCAGCGATTTGAGCAGTTGTGTTGTCAAGTTTTTAACTGCTGTTTTGTGCTCTATTGTTGTGAAAAGAGCTGAATTCTGTCTACTAGAACGAGAAGTTCTGGAGTTGTAAGATAATCTGAGAAGAGTTATATTGGAATGAATTTCTGCAACTTTTGATCTGCTTTGACTTCAAATCTTTCGAACCCATCCACGCAACAATATTAAATAAAGTTATTTTAAATAGAAAAAAAATTATATTTTTGTAAATTTTCAGAATCTAATATAACACGGCGCAATGCAAATAACATTTCCCTAGTTCCCAGCTATTTAAAAAGTTAATTAGTTCATCCACAAATAATTTCAGTACAAAGATACAGTGATAAATAAAGCTGTGTAGTTTAAAAAGAAAAGTTGGACTTTTATACATTTTTAAACGCTACGATGCAAAAAGAGAAAATAACAGTGTACATATCTAATGTGTCTCTATGATGCTTATATTTCCCCAATGCATTCTACAGGAGCCATACTAATGGATAAAAGACCTCATTGAATTGAAATAACAAGCATCAATCAAAAATATTTAAAATATAAAATAAATGTAGACACACGGAAAAGAGATTTTCGGCTACAAGAAACGCAATAACATTACAAACTGTATATTTTCTCAATTTAAATATTACATAAATAAATATTCCCTGACGTCCTCACTGCACTCAAAGCATCTTTTGTAAGTAAATATTAATATTTACGTACAATTTGTTTAACAAAAAAACTTTGCAAATCTCAAACAATTGCAATGATTTCCACACACACACAAAAAAAAAAAAAAAAAAACAATCACACTTTATATACAAAAAAAAGGTGAAACAGGAACAGCGAATTTCAACGGGTTGAGAGTTTATGAAAAATTCAGGGATTCGTTGATATTCTCGAGCATAAAAATGAGAAAAAATAACACCCGTTATATTTCCATAGAACATCTGGGTCTAAGAAAGTGAAGTTAGCGGGAAGACGCAATAAAAGAAAAGCCTTCAAAGAGAAAAGAGTGAGACCCTGAGAAAACAGAGTCGAGGAAAGAAAAGAAAGCAAGAAGAATCCCAGACCCAAGAATAAATAGAATGTGTTTCATGGAATCTTTCTTTACTTCCTCCGAGGGAAAAACCTTAACCAGTTGCAAACAACAGATTTTCTTCCGTCTTTGTTTACATTTCTCCAAAATGGGTTTTCAGAAAGGTATCAGCTGCGTTCCTTGACTTTAAATGACGTTATATCCTACGGGTATTTTTGACAAAGGATTGGACTGAAATAAAGTTGCTTCGTACCATATAAGAGTTTCACCAGTCAACATCAGTTTTTCCTGTTTCTACCTTGACTTTTTTTTTTAAATAAAAATGACCAACATTATTTTCCTTGAATACATATTGTATTACAGTTTTGTGAGTAAGCGGTTAAATTACAATTTGCTAATTCGCTTCAAGGTTTTCCTTTTCTTAGAAAGATTTTTTTTCCCCTTAGACATGATTTTATTTGGAATAGAACTTCTAACTTTGAAATGACATAACAGCAAAACAGTGAAAAAAAGTCGTATTTTGGATAGAGAGAGAGATATAGAATTTAAAATATACCTATATACAAAATTGGCTGATGGGAGAAAATTTGGTGACGGCTGCAATGGTTAATGGTACATGG
Source organism: Linyphia triangularis (assembly GCA_963978545.1). Classification (NCBI taxonomy): domain Eukaryota; kingdom Metazoa; phylum Arthropoda; class Arachnida; order Araneae; family Linyphiidae; genus Linyphia; species Linyphia triangularis. Next base: position 13,031,613 of record OZ021723.1, on the reverse strand, counting down.
GACACTTTTCCAAAAATTCTTTAGTTTTACTTAGAATTTAATAAAATTTGGCACAAACATAGAAGATATGACTTATAATACAACAACAAAATGTGAACCGATAATATAAAATAGATAGTAAATTATTGAGAAAAATGCATTAAAATAATACGAAATTTTAACTTTTTTCAAAATGCACCTCGCGATATAATATTTTAACGAACATGAAACAAAAATGTGAAGTTGTTTATCAGTATACTATAAACATTTTCACACATGGTTTTATCTTTAGGAGCGATAGCTGTACAGAAATAAATTTTCAAACTTGGTGCTAAAGATTTTTCATTAAAAAATTCACATTTTTCAGCTTTCCAACATGAAAAAAATATAATACAACAAAATGTGAAAAGATAATATAAAATAGATAGTAAATTATTGAGAAAAATGCATTAAAATAATACGAAATTTTAACTCTTTTCGAAATGCACCTCGCGATATAATATTTTAATAAACATGAAACAAAAATTTGAAGTTGTTTATCAGTATACTATAAATATTTTCACACATGGTTTTATCTTTAGGAGTGATAGCTGTACAAAAATAAAATTTCAAACTTGGTGCTAAAGATTTTTCATTAAAAAAATTCACATATTTCAGCTTTCCAACATGAAAAAAAATAGAAAAGATTATGTGACATAAAAAAGCATGTGTGTATATCTTTGTAATACATTAAAAATTATTTCTACCAAAAACTAAGGTGATTTATCAAAATATGAATCACAAGGAGCTTTTCGAATATATGTAAAATATGAAAAAAAGCGAAAATTAGAAAAACGCATTTTAAACTTTTGCCAACAATTGTGCAATACGTTAAAATACTTAGTAAAAATAACGATTTTACCACTTAAAATCATTGGATTTAAAAAAAATTAAAATGCGAAATTAAAGCTTTTGACGTCAGCAAATTTTAGAACGAAAACAAAAAACTTCATTTTTGGTGATATTTTTGTAGTTTCAGTGTCCCATGTCCCCGTAACAGATGAACTCCATTTTAATTTAGACGGATTTGCCAATAAACAAGTTTTTAAGTCTTCTTGCTTTAGGTAATTCTCATGCTTTATGGAAAATCATCTTTTTTAAACAGATGGTTTTATTGTTAATGTGTAAGACTTTACATATTTTCAAAACATTTATATTATTCATGAACGATGCAGTTTATTACTATTTGTAATTAGTAGAGTTCTTAATACGTATAAATGTAGTATATATTTTATTTACATTGACCATCGAAATTTAAATAAATAGCATTGTTTGGAATACATTGTTTTTTCTACTTTGTGATAATACTCGGAAAAGATTATATTTTCTCTGCATCTAATAATTAAAGCAATGAATGTGATTAATTTCCCTTATAAGAAACAAGCTTGTAGAATATCTGATCATAATTCAGCGAAGTTTAAGCATATAAATTGATGCCAAGTATGTATATAATAAACTTCAGTCATTACTGCACGAATACTAACTAAATGCAATTTTTATGAATAATCTAAGTGTAAAGAATATTAGATGTATTCCTACTCTTAAATGTCTAGGAACACTTTTAGTGGAATTTTAAAAGATCTTGATATACATATCGTAGAAACTTGATTAAAGTTTTAAATATGTTCCTTTTCAAACCATTAAGAGCATCCTAGTGTCAAATTAGATAAAGGTAATTGGGATATATTATACACACGTACTTGGTAAACATTTAAGCAACTACTATACTTAATACTGAATCTAATCGTTTGATTTGAATAAGTTAAATCCTGGATGTACTTTACTAAATTTCGCATAACGTTATTTAACACATATAAGGTGAAATCTGTATTTTTTTTACAAGTCTATTAAACATGTATTTTTGACAAATACCGCATACAAAAGAAGTACCTTAATACATTTCAAAAACAATTTCGGGATTATGTTGTTTAAATGATAAATTATATTGGTTTAATGAAACATTTTGTCTAATAAAAACTTTTAATGATGTCAATTCCAAATGTGTATTAAGGCGTATCAAAAAAAACTTTTTGGGAAATTAAAAATTTCAAGTCGATAAAGTTGACTCTATGCTCACATATTTACCAAAAATTTTTTTAGTTCAATTGAAAAATATTTAGACCTCTTGGAAGGAACCTGAAATTTGATAGTTTTTATCAAAAAATGATTTTTTTTTTTAAACTTAAATATAAAACAAATTTTTATTAACAAGTAAAAAAAATTCTAAAATTTGGAATATTAATTAACAGTAACTAAAAATTATATCAGCCATTTAACATTTAAGTCTGCCTGAATCTACATAAAAATCTTAATTATTTTTTTATTTTTTTTACAAAATATGTATATATTTTTTGTTTTTTAACCAATTCTTTAGCTTAAATAAGAGACATAAGATCATCTCTTTCAAATATTTGATGCGTTGTATTATTATCTTAAAAATGCTTTTTGAAGCATAAATAATTCTAGGATTACATTTTATTGTAAACAATAAGGGAGTATAAATTTCATTACAAACTCAGCTATTTTTTTCAACTGCGAGGTTGGATCAAGTGATAGAATATATAAACGCTAAATTCGAATAGCCATTTCCAGTCATCTTGAATGCGAGAAGTTTCCAAGGTTTCTGCTTGATAAACCTTGGGTGCATTTATTTTCTAGTGCAGCCTGGCATTTATGGCATGTGTTCAAATTCCTTAAATCAATTTCTGGAAAAACACTATATATGTTACTGTATTCAACAACTGGTAAATTTCGACAACTTGTTAAACGTTTTCTTAATGGACAGTAAAAGAAGTACGTCAATAAATTGTACCATCGAGAGTAATCATAACTTTCCTAAGAGGCAATTCATTTTAATGAAGTAACATACAACTGCTTGTACTGTTTATTTTAAAGTATTTTCAAATAATGAAATTAATCAACTATAGATTTTCATGCAATACCATCATAACCAAGACCTTGAATAGTTTTCTCATCAATGCAGCTTTCTTTCATAAATTGTAATGATGGTACTACATTTCGTCTAGAGCCACTGTCTGGAGTTGTGTGTCCAAAATATATTGAATATAGTTATTATCCCAAAGATACATGTTCTCGTTTATTTATGCGACCACATTTACTACTTACAATTTCTATACTTATTGCTTCATCCTTTCGATTATAAAAATTGAGGAGAAAATAGTTGAACTTGCCTTGTTGGTATTTTACGAAAAACCGTCGATTTATTCATTACAACAGAATAGTTTTCTAGTGTTACAACATTTAAATCCCGCAAAAGAGCACTTGCGAATCGAGTTTCTGCTCTAATAGAAATGCTATACGGTCACATTCTCTAGAAAAACAGAATAGATTTTTCTGGCAGCCCTCTGAAATAATTGAATTTTCTGGCTTTTCTCCTGGTAAAAGCATTTTACTATTGAGTACACTTTCATCACTCACACTCTGCTTCGTTGAATCATTTTCAATAACGTTACCTTCATGTCTCAAACGATGAGTCTTTGTTAGTTAGAGCCTCCAAAGTCGTATGCAAGTGACATGACTTAACATTTGAGATTAGTATAAACCATTTCATAACCATATAAACCATTTCATAAAGGGATATTCCCGATTTTTCAAAACGCTGTACTACTATACCTAGACTATATATAAAATAATTCAAATGTACCTAAAGAATTGTTTAAAAATAAAAAAAATATGTACATTTTGTAAAAAAAATTAAGGTTTTCATGTAAATTTCGGGAGACCTAAATGTAAATGACAAACATATTCATTTTATTACTATAAATTATTATTTAAATCTTAACATTTTTAAACTTGAAAATAAAAATTTGCTTTATATTTATGTTTTTTAAAAAATTAAAAAACTTCGTTTTTGTAAAAAAAAAAAAAAAAAAAAAAAAAAATCAAACTTCAGGTCCATTCCGAGACCTAAGTATTTTTCAATTAAACAAAACAATTTTTTGGAAAATATGTGAGCATAGTGGCATATTTTATCGACTTGAAATTTTGAATTTCCCTAAAAGTTTTTTTCAATACCCAGTTTGAAAATTCTGATTTGAAGCAAATGTTTCCGCGTATTGAGAAACTTATTGGTGGAAGCTATAAATTTTATTCCATTAGAGACGCATATAAAAAAAAGACATCCTAGAAAAACCCTTAATCCTTGAAAAGGCATTCAAATATGAGATCAAATAACGACTTTTATTTCCAGATGTAATAATTTTTACTTTCAATTACCCATATGTATTCGGTCTAGAAAAAAAAGTCTGTTGATGTGTATGTGTGTACGTGGTCAACACAACTCCCGAACAAATTGATCTACGATGCTCAAAGTTGGTGTGCAGATTGGTGATGGCACAAGGACTTACCATTAAGGTTTTCCTTAAAAAAGCGCTTGCGCATAAGGTAGCTGCAATTGAAAAAAACACGTTTTTCAATGATTACTAAAAAAAAGTCTGTAACGATTTTGATCAAAATCGCTGCGGTAATGTATCTTAATGTCTCTTGTTCGAAACATTCCCTCCTCCGAAATTCGTTTAAAAATTCTTAAATGGCGTAAAAAGTTGAAAAACAGATGCCTTCAACTCAGAGTTCTCTTTCTTTGAGCATAGCTCATCAACGATCTCTGTTTCTCCTTTCCTCAGTTTCACTTATAAGAAAAGATAATATAAGAATTATCAAAAAGTATATCGCTAAAATCATCATTTTGGCGGAGTTTTTTTTTAATGACCCATATAAGAATTATCTCACAAAATATCGCCAATCGGGCCATTTTTTCTAAATGAATGATGAAAATATAAAAATGGTAAATGACACAAATCCACGTCGGTATTATAGTGTTATTAAAAGTGGTGCGATGTTACACACCCTTAGTTTAGAGTGGTACGGAGTGCAAAATTTTTGAGCTATACGAAATAAATAAAATTTTAGAAAACTACCGAGTTCCAAAATTTTATGCATATTTTAAAATTAACTACAGATATTCGGATTTAGTTTACGACATATTCGGTATACTTTCCATCAATGGCTATGAAGTAGCGCAGATAAAACTCCAACATTCCCAAAACTATCATCACAAACACTACCAGTTCTCTAGAACTTTTGAATCAAATTTCTTATTATTATAACACTTAGGCAGGTTGTTTTCATCTTCGACTCTGTAGCAAATTTCCTTTGAGCCACAATCGGACTGTTATTCCTTACTATTATACATATAGTTTATTAGTATTGTTGTGTGGATGGGTTCGAAAGATTTGAAGCAAAAGCAGATCAAAACTTGCTGAAATTTATTCCGATATAACTCTTCGCAGATTCTCTTACAACTCCAGAACTTCTCGTTCTAGTAGACTCAATACAGCTCTTTTCACAACAATAGAGCACAAAACAGCAGTTAAAAACTTAACAACACAACTGCTAAAACAGCTGCAAAAGACAATGCAATACAGTTCACTTTCGGAACTCTCTGAATGCTAGCTGAGAGACAGCTAACTCAGTTACACCACTCAGTCAGTCCAGTCAACTCAGTAATTCCAGTCAACTAACTCGACTCAGTCAGTAACTCAACTCAACTCAGTGACTCAACTCCCTAACTCCACTCACGGCTGGCCTTATATAGGGATCAAAATATCGTGAATCTTCTAGAGATAGAAATTTGGAGAACTTTCCAGATCGTAGTCGAAAAGTCCTATTCATGTACATGGGGACCGAAAATGTCGCCAAATTTGGAGACAAAAATTAGTTTCCAAAACCGTTGCCAACTTGGCTCTATCTCGCCAATTTGGCGAGATTGCCATTACCATATTGTTAAATGGCCTTCTCTTTGTAAAACTCGCTTCCCAGCATTATCTCTGTTAAACACGTTTTCAAGCAATAAAACACACAATGCAGGAAAGCGAGCTCTTGCACTGCCTTATGCGAAATGTACATAAATTTTCCTATTTACATAACCAATACTACGGAATGTTTACGAATATACAGAAATTCGTAACAGTATTATATAAGTTCAGAAAAGCTATATTACAACTATTTCACTGAAAAATGAATAATAAGAGTGCGTATGCTAAAAAAATATATACTAATATGCACTGCATTCAACCTCCAAGTTTCAACTGAACTTCACCACCGGTTCAAATGTTATTAAGTTGTTGTTTTTTTTTCCCCTATATAGCTAAATAATTGTCACTTTGTCCCGGTGTAGAAAACGTTCAATTAAAAACACTTTGTAACCAATTTACTTTAAGTCACTAGATTGTTTCAAAATTTGATTTCTATTCTTTACTGATAAAAACTGTAAATGTAAGGAAAAGACAATGGTGAGAACTGCATAAGAGAAACAAAAACAAATGATATGCTTTTATAGCAGTTTGTGGGAAAACAAACCCTATATACACGCCAATCATATACAAAGAAAGCTTGTTTATAAGGGTTCATAAAGGACCATAACATATTGGGTTACTACTGCTTCAATAATGAGCGGAAGTATATAAGATGCAACAGTGTTTTGGGCAAGATCAAATTAGTCATTTACTTTCAAATAACCATACTTAATTTATACTTCTGAATCACTCACTCACTGACTAACTCCCTCATCACCAATTCCAATGTAGTCAAAAGTTTTATATTGGACAAGTATTTATATTACAACAAGGAAAAACATAAAAAAAAAAAACTATTCCGATTTCGATTAACCAACATAAGCGATCAAAATATGGTAAAACGTTTCAAACGAGAGATATTTGAATGTCCCACATCCAATGTAATCACAACTCTGAAATTTGGAACAAATGTGAAGCAAAAATAAAGTAAGGCTTGGTTGGTTGGTTGTATTCAGATTATCTGGCGCCGTCAGCAACACGAGGGCTATAATGCGCCGAAACATTTCGTCATTTAACAAACCAACATACATTTACAAACACCCATGCCGAACACGGGACTCGAACCCGCAACCTCGCGGTCTAGAAGCCAGCACGCTAACCACTGTATCGTTTGGTCGGCAATAAAGTAAGGCATTCCGATATTCATAAACCAATTTTTAGCAGTCGAAATGAAAACAAACGCCAAAATAAGGAATATCTGAATGTCTTGATTGCTATAATGCACATAGAAAAATTTCGTATAGAAGCCCATGTATTCAGCTAGTTCAAGAATAAAAGCTATAAAAAGACTAAAACAAATCATAAAACTACTAACCATAGTACTTCAGTATCAATAACCTAAAGCTTCAGTTAATCATACTAATTAAGATAAAAAAAAAACTCCGAATACAGCCCATCAAATAAGAATGCACACAACCATAATTCACGAACTTAAGAGCCAGCTACAAAGAAGTTTTTTAATCCCAAAGCAGATAAAAAAAAAACTATAAAACTATCCCTCCCCCCCCCCTCCCAAAAAAAAAAGTTCCTCCTCACAGAGGGAGCCAAAATAAAGTAAAGCATTCCGATATTCATAAACCAATTTTTAGCAGTCGAAATGAAAACAAACTGAAAAATAAGGAATATCTGAATGTCTTGATTGCTATAATGCACATAGAAAAATTTCGTATAGAATACCTTGTATTCAGCTAGTTCAAGAATAAAAGCTATAAAAAGACTAAAACAAATCATAAAACTACTAACCATAGTACTTCAGTATCAATAACCTAAAGCTTCAGTTAATCATACTAATTAAGATAAAAAAAAAACTCCGAATACAGCCCATCAAATAAGAATGCACACAACCATAATTCACGAACTTAAGAGCCAGCTACAAAGAAGTTTTTTAATCCCAAAGCAGATAAAAAAAAAACTATAAAACTATCCCTCCCCCCCCCCCCTCCCAAAAAAAAAGTTCCTCCTCACAGAGGGAGCCAAAATAAAGTAAAGCATTCCGATATTCATAAACCAATTTTTAGCAGTCGAAATGAAAACAAACTGAAAAATAAGGAATATCTGAATGTCTTGATTGCTATAATGCACATAGAAAAATTTCGTATAGAATACCTTGTATTCAGCTAGTTCAAGAATAAAAGCTATAAAAAGACTAAAACAAATCATAAAACTACTAACCATAGTACTTCAGTATCAATAACCTAAAGCTTCAGTTAATCATACTAATTAAGATAAAAAAAAAAACTCCGAATACAACCCATCAAATAAGAATGCACACAACCATAATTCACGAACTTTAGAGCCAGCTACATCGAAGTTTTTTAATCCCAAAGCAGATAAAAAAAAAACCTGTAAAACCATCCCCCCCCCCCCCAAAAAAAGTCCCTCCTCACAGAGGGAGAAAAACCATCGACCCAAACTAAGTGGGAAAGTGTTTCAGTGTAACAAAGTGGAAATAGTAAAGAAAAATTGAGAAGAAAAAAAAAGCACACAGCCGTTAAATGAGACGAGGCAAAAGAAGAAAAAAAAAGATTTTATGTGGCACGATCCTTTGGTCAAGCAAACTTTGCAGGAATTTAGATCTCATGGCTACTATTTAGACGGTCTCAAGGGTGCCGTAAAATGAGTGATACTTTGGCACGTCAAATCCGACTCTGAGGGAGAAATCCCTGCATTTCTTCAGAAGTGACCAAAGCACTTAAAAAAGGGTAAATAAAAAGGACGAGGGAAGGCGAGCAGAGAGCTTCATTTCCCGGGCAGATTTTAGTGTCGGCTCTTAAGGTGCTTTTTCAGTTTTAGAGCTACTTAGGTATTCGGTAGTCAATTTTTTGCGTAGTACTTTTTTTTAAAAAAGACTGTATGAACTGTAGTTAAATGAAGAGGTAAGATGGGGGTTCAAGTGCTAAAAGATTATATTATAAGTAAGTAGTTGGAAAGGATATATGGGGAAAAGTTAAAAGCTTACTCTTGTAACTGGATTTATTGCACCTTAAACTGTTATAGATACGTTTACTTTAATAATTTAACAGTTTAATAAACGATGTGTATAAGTGTACGGTAATAGTCAATAAGTTATTAAAAACATAAATTTATAAAAATAAAAATGTATTGAATGTTTAACCTAGCTTATCTAAAGAAAGGAAAAAGAATATTGAAATCATTTCATAATATTAATTCTTTTCACTATAACCATGAAATTGTGTCTCAAAATCATATTATAAAATGTTTCCGATGGGATATTGCTTGTCAAATAAATTATGAATGTATATGTTTTATTTTATCAGGAATGATTTGTAAAATAAAAAACAAACAAACAATTGGGTTGTAAAGCCAAATCATAATCTGAACCTTATCAACAAAGTCAATAAACTATTTGTTGTAGCAAGAAAACGTATTTGTCAAAAATAGTTAAAATCAGTGCATAAACATCAAACAAATTATTTCAAATCTTTAAAGGTTCCCCTCCGCCTTTTCTTTTTTTCTTTGATTATTTTTGTTTTTATTGTCATAGTAACAAATGTAAACTTTATGAATTGCAATTACATTTATTTATGTCATCAAGAAATGTAAAAAAAAAAAATCATACATTGATTAACACTTGGTTCTTACCGGTATTTTGAAGAGTCACTATTCATCAAAACAATACAGTTTTAAAAAATATTCGTAATGTGGACATTTGTTTACCCATAAAATATTTGTTGACTAATACTTTTTATGAGTTATGCAACTAAAATTGTGGATTTTTTTTTTAAAGTAAACAGTGATTATAAGTATTCATCATGATTATTTATCGTTATTTTTTTAATAAAAATATTTTTATAAACATAAAAACTGTTTAAGTAATTTTAAATAACGTTACATCTGGCAAAAACATTAAACATAAAAAGTTTATTTTTATTTTTGTCTAGAGAAAAATTCATAGCTTTTAATTCTACGTCATTATCAAAGATCTAACTATTATTATCTTATCAACCCATTTTCAAAACACACAGTTAAAGAAAACATTTTATTGGAAATTAGGCTCATGGGAGCACATTTAAAATTTTACTCTTTGAGTTAGTTTGGAAGAGATATTCAAAAATCAGAAAAACGCTTTTCAGCAAAAAGAATATTGTTTTGAATCAGAAATATCATTTAAAAATTATTGCAGGGAAAACAGTTGTACAATTTTTCCCATTCCCTGAACGCTCAGAAGGTTAAAAATCAAACAACTTAACGAGTTGACCTTTAGTGTGAGATGTGATCTTCCCTGTCATCAGTATTTACAGGGCACTGTATTCTCATACTTAAATTGAGTTTCTTGATGAATTCTAGATGCTAAATTGCTCGTCCCACCTTTTGAACTGTTTGAAAAAAAAAGGAAAGTTGTAAATACATTAAATCTTTCCACAATTGATATCGTAGAAGAGTCCGACAAATTTTTTATGTAATTTTAATTAAAAGAGTGATATAGCTCACGTATAGGGGCGATATTCATACTTTTTAATCGTTTATCCAAAGCACAAAAACGAGACAAAAAATGCCAAAAGTATCAATAAACACGATTTAGAAACTGATATTTCATCATTAAATATTTGCCTATATCACGCTTACGTAACTACGGTAAAAGAATCGAATTTTATTATCTTTTGCGGTCCTGGAGATCTTAATAAACAATCCAACATATTGCATCAAAAGACCAAAAATCTTTTCCCACCAAATCGTTTTCTTGAACTGACATTTAAGACGTAATTTCATATTCCCACCATTCTACAGATCCTCTGTCGTCCAATACTACTCATGAGACTGAAAACGTTATTTCCAGTAAAAAGAATCTAATGTTAAAAAATTTTGGTTTTAGATGCAAAATATTGGATTGCTTTATCTCCCCAGGAGTGCAAATTATCATTAAATTCAACTTTTTTACCGTAATTAATTTAACTTGATCTAAACAAATATTTAAAGGTGAAATACATGTTTCTACATCGTGTTTATTGATAGTTATGGCATATTTTATCCCACTTTTTCTTTGAATAAAAAATATAAAATATATTAATATTGCCCCTATACCCCATAATCCTAATTTTACCAAACATGTGTGAGACGCTTCAGTGATTTGCATTATAGAAAGATTTAATGTATTGGGAACTTTCTATCACTTGCTAACAGTTAAAAGTGGGACTAGCAATTTAACGTCTATAATTCATAAAGAAATGCATGTTAAGTTTGAGAATACAGTTCCAAGTAAACTCTAATGACAGAGGAGATCATATCTCACACTAAAAGTCAACTCCATGATTTGCGTGGTTTTAAACGTAAGTGCATCTGTACAACTGTACACTAATGGCACCCCATTCTTTTGCATATACCCTCCATTTTTAATATAAAAGCATCTGTACAACTGTACACTAATGGCACCCCATTCTTTTGCATATACCCTCCATTTTTAATATAAAAGCATCTGTACAACTGTACACTAATGGCACCCCATTCTTTTGCATATACCCTCCATTTTTAATATAAAAGCATCTGTACAACTGTACACTAATGGCACCCCATTCTTTTGCATATACCCTCCATTTTTAATATAAAAGCATCTGTACAACTGTACACTAATGGCACCCCATTCTTTTGCATATACCCTCCATTTTTAATATAAAAGCATCTGTACAACTGTACACTAATGGCACCCCATTCTTTTGCATATACCCTCCACTGCACACGTGTATTTCAATTTATGACTGAATTGTTTTATTTATCATTATATTACAAAAGAAATATTTTTGATGTAATATTCATGTGTTTATGTTGCTCCACTGAGATGTTATTAGGAAAAAACTGGTTATCCTTTATTTTTTTTACCAGTATACGTTATATAATTTTAAACTTTGATTAACGTAATACTATGAAAAAAAAAAATTCAAAATATAGATCTTTTTTTAACTTAATTTCTTAAGCTAACGGTACTAAATAAAAGCTTTTAAATCATTATCATTTCAAAGTTTTTATTTTATGAAATATTGTTCTATATGAAACATAGCCACACATTTTATTGGATGGCTTTGATTTTTTACCATGATATATTATAAAAGCCCTTTTATATGATTTATAAGGTGTTTATAAATCAATCAACTTACTATTTATTAACTCTGTATTTTCAATTTTGAAACGATCCCTATAAACTTCAGAGGGAAAAAAATACAATATTGAGTTTGAACCAGAGCTCAGAGCCAATATTGAATTCCCTGTTAAAAGTGTCACGAAAAGTAATACTTCGTGACAGTCTTCGTTGCCCAGAACTTTTCTTAGAACCTTTTTCTAAGAATCCAGGACGGTAGGTACAGAAAGGTATTTTTCTGTCAATTTTTTTCAGTGCATCTCTAATGGATGAGATTTGAGAAAAGGAAATTGTACGACTCGTCTATAGGAAATAATTTTAAATATTAGTAATTAAGTTTTAAAAAAATTAATAAAAGTGTTTAAAATTCTTTTTAAGAAGGGTGTATTTTGATGATTCGTTTTGTGGAACAAAACTATTCACGTGATTATGTACGAGATTATGCATGAGATATATTCACTAGAATATTCACGAGATTATGTACCTAATGATGAAATCTAACCTAAACCCTTATACCTTCAAACAAAAATAATAAATGACATGGGATTGTCAACATATTTGCATAGTTTTAAAAATTTATTGAAGCTTCTATACTGCAATGTAGTAAGAAACAGTATTCGAATCCCGGGATTAGGTATGGATATCTGTTGTGTTTCGGAATCCACATTAAGCTGTAGGTCCTGGCCTGATAAGCCATTATTGTGCACAGAAATAGGTCGTTAAGAGTACAAACCAACAAGTAAAAAAATATGTCTGTTTCCTAATGTCACCAAGTTTGATAGACATACTGACATACATATTTGTCTTGTGAATTAACGTTTACCACACAGTCCCTATCCCAATATTCATAAAATTTATTTATTTTTGTGTAAACTTGTCTTTTAAGTTTTTCCTACTTTCTTAGACTTCTCAAAACCTGCTTTTATCCTGTATTGCAGTTTTTTACATATTTCCTATTTATCTAAGGATAAACATTAATATATAAATATATTCCTATTAAGATTTACAAAAAATTCTAGGTATTCAAAACAAGGACATTAAAAAATATTATTTTGAAGCTAATACCATTGTAGTAGTTTACAGTTAAAGATATTATTCAAAATTATCATCGAAAAAAGAAAAAACTATACCTTTCTGTGTATTTGCATATTAAGGTATACATATACAATTGAGATGATTTTCTTTAATTTTTAGGTTATAATTTCAAACTTTTTGGCTGTATATCAGAATTAAAAATGATGCATTTTTATATATAATCTTTTTTTTTCCGTCAATTTTTTAATCAGGTAATTGCAATTAAAGTGACTAATTTGGACATTATTAGAACATACATAAATAAACTTGCAATTAACTTAGAAATATTATTTTTATTACAAATAAAATATATTATATTGTCACATGTTCCTATGGAGAATTTTGAATTTGGTTTCAATATTTATTTAATTATAAGTTTTTAAATAGAAAGTTTTGAAAAATATATAGTTTTTATCAAAAAATTAAGATTAAAATATGCATAAAAATGTGTTTATAACAATATATATTAGATTCTCCATTGAAAACACATTCACAACTATTGTCTACAAAACAAAATTAGAATTTTGTAAATCGGACCATTTATTATGAAGTTATGACCGTTGGCGTAAAGTCATATAGCACCAAAATGTCATTCTTCAGAAAACGCGTTTAAAGTTTACTACACTAATGAACGTGATACAAAACAGGTTCACAAAACCTACTGTAGTTTAAAAAGTATGTTAACTAAATAAAAAACAATTGAATAGATCTGTCTTTCTAACTCTTGAAAAGAAATGGGAAAGGAATAAAAGGCTTCGATGTTCGCATTACCAATTCACTTTTACCAAAAAAAATGGTCCACCTGATGGCTGTGTGATTAGCGCTCTGGCCTCGTAAGCCAAAGGTGTCGGAATCGAATCCTGGGTAACACATGGATGTTTGTTGTACTTCGAAATCCCCATTACATTGTGAGTCCTGATCTTATTAGGCGTTATTCTGCATAAAAATAGGTCGCTGATTGTACAAACCAACCAAAAAAAAAAAAAAAAAAAGATAAAACAAAATGCTATCGCCGTGCAATAAAACGAAATATTAACTCAATTAATCAAAAAAACTTTAAAATGATAAAAGCATAATAGTTCATAAAGACATTTTACAGGAAAAATTAAAAATTAAAAATAGTAAAAAAAATATATTAAATGTACCGATTATCCTCCCATTAAAAATGCTAAGACATCCATTTTTACATATGACAAGCCAACTTTCTAATAAACCAGAAAATAATAGAACGCCTTGGCTACAAAACGAAATAGCAATACCAGTCATTAATTTCGACATAATCCGTCTCCACTTAGTAATAACTACAAGCTTCTCAATTGGTAAAAAAAAAAGTAATAGATTTCCCGAAATATCATTTGCTGTGTCACGATATTTGCTCGTTTGCTGTTGTTTTGCCGATGCCAACTTCTCCTTTCTAATTTATGCACTTCGGAAGTGGTTAATGCTCAACTAAAAGGAAGATTTGGTATGGAAACGTGTTCTATTCTAAGAAAAGCAGACGCAGTTTTGAGAAGTGTGCTTTTAAGCAAGAACTGTGCTACGAATTCTAAATGTGCAGTCGGAATTGGATGCTTAGTTAGAATAGGTCACATTCATGATGCTTTAGGTTCCAATTTCGATCACTTTATTTTGGCAACCATTTCTTTTTCAACAGTTTCCATTTACGCTTCTTATCTTCACTACTCAAACCCTGACAAATATTAGTACATTTTTTTTTTTTTTTTTTATTCAGAGAAAATTTGACACCTATCTATGCATAGTTTGCGAACAAGTTTAAAATGAAAGTTATCGGAAACTATTTGTTGTTCATTCCGTACATGGGCAAATTTTTACTATACCAAGACTATTTTCTTTAAGATACTAGCATACATTGGAAATTTGATGAAAATAATGATTTTCTTTCACTCCGAAATATACTCTAACTTGGTAAATATTCAAATACTGTTTATTTTTAAGAAGATACATGATACAAAGGCAACTACCGCAAACTATGAACTTGATTTTTAAAGAATTCGTTTTTATCAAAGCAAAACATTTCTTCGCCAGAGATAACTTTAGTTTTTTATTTCAGATAAAATTTAACACCCATCTATGCATAGTTTGTGAACAATTTTAAAATGAAAGTTGTCGGAAACTATTTGTTGTTCATTCAGTACATGGGTACATTTTTACTATACCAAGACTAATTTTCTTAAGATACTAGCATACATTGGAAATTTGATGAAAATAATGATTTTCTTTCACTCCGAAATATACTCGAACTTGGTAAATATTCAAATACTGTTTATTTTTAAGAAGATACATGATGTTAAAAGGCAACTACCGCAAACTATGAACTTGATTTTTAAGGAATACGTTTTTGTCAAAGCAAAACATTTCTTCACCAGAGATAACTTAAGTTTGGTTCAATCAATTAATTCTTTAAATGTAATTGAAATTTGATAATGCAGAACAGAGAACTTAAACCATTCTGATACTTCCATACAATAATAAGGAAATTTTAATTTATGAGGAGTTAGTAGCCTCTATATCAGTAATGTTAATTTGGCATATTTCATGTACCATTTTCTCAGAAAGTAATTGACATACGAGCCTAATTTTTTTTTCAGTGCATTTAGCAGACACTTGTTATTCTACTGAAGTTAGCTTTTGATTGCAATCCATTTAATTTTTTAAAAAGATTAAATTTTCGGAGAAGTCACTCAAATTTGTTATAAATCACAAGTTTTTTTTTGCCGAAATAAATGAAAACAAAAAATATTGTTTAACAAAAAATCTCACTACAGTATATATAGATACATAAAAGGAATATATGGTAAAAATTTTTGGAAGATGGTTTTCGCAGTTTCTGTGAAAAAGGTACATGAATAATGAAAAAAGTAGTTTTGTGAAAAACGCATTTTATAGTAAACTTTGATTACACTAATTGTTACCAATTTTGTCTATAAAAAAATTATTAAAATACTTCTGTTTGAGGTATTATTGCAAATGAGATATCCTTTTAAAATGGAGAATTTTAATTTTCATAAACAATTATAAACTCAAAATCGGTTATTTATAAATTTTAGGGTACCAACTTCCCTTAATTTTTAATCTAGATGTTTTTGTAACAATTGGGTAAATTTAAATACTTTCATATTCTGATACCTCCATTCAATAATTATGGATTTTTAATTTAATTTTTAATCTAGACGTTTTTGTAACCAATTGAGTAAATTTAAATACTTTCGTAGTCTGATAACTCCATACAATAATAGTGGATTTTTAATTTAATTTTTCATCTAGACGTTTTTGTAACAAATTGGGTAAATTTAAATACTTTCATAGTCATATACCTCTATTTAATAAAAATGTATTTTTAATTAAATTTTTAATCTAGATGTGTTTGTAACAGAGTAGATAAATTTAATTATTTTCATAGTCTGATACCTCCATACAAAAATAATGGATTTTTAAATAAATTTTTATTCTAGATGTTTTTGTAACATATTGGGTAAATTTAAATACTTTCATAGTTTGATCTCTTAAAAATCCATAATTATTGCATGAATGCAATAATTATGGATTTTTAATCTAGATGTTATCATAAAAAATTAGATAATTTTAAATACTTTCATAGTTTGATACCTCTATGCAATAATTATGGATTTTTAATTTAATTTTTTATCTAGACGTTTTTGTAACAAATTGGGTAAATTTAAATAGTTTCATAGTCTGATACCTCCATACAATAATAATGGATTTTTAATTTAATTTTTAATATAGATGTTTTCGTAACAAATTGGATAATTTTAAATACTTTCATAGTTTGATACCTCTATGCAATAGTTATGGATTTTCAATTTAATTTTTCATCTAGACGTTTTTGTAACAAATTGGGTAAATTTAAATACTTTCATAGTCTAATACCTCCATACAATAATAATGGATTTTTAATGTAATTTTTAATCTAGATGTTTTTATTACAAATTGGGTAAATTTAAATACTTTCATAGCCTGATACCTCCTCACAATAATAATGGATTTTTAATTTAATTTTTAATCTAGATGTTTTTGTAACAAATTGGATAAATTTAAATACTTCCAACACAAAATTCCATAAAAAAAAAAAACTACCTTTGCCATATTTGCAATTCTAGTGGTTTCCCTGCGGGCAATAAATCTTAGTGTATCATTTGTAATTAAAATTAAAATTCTGGATAAAAAAAATTAGCTTGTGACCGGTGCAATTATGCCCTAATTAAATAATTAATTTTGATTAATAAATTAAATATCATCTAATGAAGAAATGCTTTGTGTATATTTGTTAGTCTTCTAACACATGTCAAATGAGAACAATTCCAATGTATACTGGTGCGGTAGGCCAAAAATACTTGAACGATAACCTTTCCAGGTGCCCTGAGAGGCCACATTTTTTATAATTTTATTATGGTACGAAAGTAATTTTATTTCATTGTTATTTTTTTTTTTTTTTTTTTTTTTTTTTTTTTTTTTTTTTCATTGCGCAAAGAAGACCTAAATGAAAAATTGCGCAAACAACATCTTTCGTAACATCAAAATCTAATAATTCTTAAATCTAATAAAAGCAAAATAATACAAGTTTATGCTTTAAAAAAATTTCAAATTTGTTTTATTAATTAATACTTAATAAAAAAAAATTTGGGTGCTAAAGTTGAAAGCTGTTTTTGATAGGCTTTTAATGAACTATAGTTTGAAGCAAAAATTACTAAAAATATTAATTATTTAGCAATTTATGAATATTTTTTTTTCTTTCTAACATTAATTTGCAATTCCGTTGTCACTAGTTAAATTACTAACCACTCCTTGGAAATATATGAAATTTGGCATTTCGCCATTTTTTTGGATGATAAATTTCAACATGACTGAATATTACGAGGTTGCCATTGAACTTATTTTTAAAGTTTAGTTTAGTTTAAGTATGTAGATGATTCCTCATGACAAAAAGAATTGTTTACAATTATTAAAAACCTCCCATGAATTGCAACCTTTTTTTTTTTTCATCCGAATACAAGATATAGAAAACGTTGGATTTTTTTTTTCTTTTGTCTATTGTTCCTTAACTCTGACAGTAAGTTAAAGGAGAGCACCAAATAAAATATGTTCCTAACTTGTACAACAAGCCAATCAAAAGTTAAATTTGTGTGTGTTTGTCATTTATATTTTGTATTTTAAAAAAGTTAAAAGAGTAATTTGCATTATGGGGTACTATTAAGCATACGCATTTGTAATATGGTATATGCAATCTTTTCTTTAAACGTATATCTAGTAACAATTAATTTATATATGCACATATTTTTTTCGGTTTAAAGAATATCTTATTAAACATGAAATAAAAGATGTCGTGAAAAGCATATAGAGCAGCGTTCGCCACTAACCTTTAGAGGCGGGCCGTATGACTTATGATGAAACTTTTCGCGGGCCGGATACACCAATATATGCATCGCTTATTATTATAAAACTGAAAACATATATATATATATATATATATATATATATATATATATATATATATATATATATATATATATATATATATATATATATATATATATATATATATATATATATATATATATATATATATATATATATATATATATATATATATATATATATATATATATATATATATATATATATATATATATATATATATATATATATATATATATATATATATATATATATATATATATATATATATATATATATATATATACATATATATATACATATATATATACATATATATATATACATATATATATATATATATATATACATATATATATATACATATATATATACATATATATATATACATATATATATATATACATATATATATACATATATATATACATATATATATACATATATATATATATATATATATATATATATATATACATATATATATACATATATATATACATATATATATATATATATATATATACATATATATATACATATATATATACATATATATATATATATATATATATATATATATATATATATATATATATATATATATATATATATATATATATACATATATATATACATATATATATATATATATACATATATATATACATATATATATACATATATATATATATACATATATATATATATATATATATATATATATATATATATACATATATATATACATATATATATATACATATATATATACATATATATATATATATACATATATATATATACATATATATATATACATATATATATACATATATATATACATATATATATACATATATATATATATATATATATATATATATACATATATATATACATATATATATACATATATATATATACATATATATATACATATATATATACATATATATATATATATATATATATATATATATATATATATATATATATATATATATATATATATATATATATATATATATATATATATATATATATATATATATATATATATATATATATATATATATATATATATATATATATATATATATATATATATACATATATATATATACATATATATATACATATATATATATATATATACATATATATATACATATATATATACATATATATATATACATATATATATATATATATATATATATATATATATACATATATATATACATATATATATATATACATATATATATATATATATATATATATATATATATATATATATATATATATATATATATATATATATATACATATATATATATATATATATATATATATATATATATATATATATATATATATATATATATATATATATATATATATATACATATATATATGTATATATATATATATATATATATGTATACATATATATATATATATATATATATATATATATATATATATATATATATATATATATATATATATATATATATATATATATATATATATATATATATATATATATATATATATATATATATATATATATATATATATACATATATATATATATATATATATATATATACATATATATATACATATATATATATATATATATATATACATATATATATACATATATATATATACATATATATATACATATATATATATATATATACATATATATATATATATATATATATATATATATATATATATATATATATATATATATATATATATATATATATATATATATATATATATATATATATATATATATATATATATATATATATATATATATATATATTTTTTTTTTTTTTTTTTTTTTTTTTTTCAAAACTACAATTAATATTTGCTCTTTTTTTTTCTTCAAATAATTAAAAAAATATATAATTTTTATTAGTAGTAAATCAAAGTATAAAAATTAAGCGAATCTTTTGTTTCAACATGGCAATGCGACTTGGCCTAACTTTTAATAAAAGTATTTAAACTGTACTTCCAGATTACTAAGTTTCAGTTGATATCAAAATTGTGCGACGATATTGGTCGAAATCGTTCAGTTTATTATATGATAGATCTTCTTTCGGAGTATTTATTACAGTAAATTGTAATAAATTGTCCAAACGGCGTTCAGTTAAGTTATTCCTGTGTTTATTCAGTTATTCCTGTGTTTATTCAGTTATTCCTGTGTTTATTCTTGATTAAAACCACATTGCTGAAAGCTTCTTCAAATAGTTTCTTTGGGCACTTAGTGGAGAACTCTGTTCTACATAGTTAACACATACTATTTCGGATAAATTACAATTATGTGAAAAAAACTACGTACCGTAATTTTTTTTTTTTTTTAATCCTCTGTGAATCCTCTGTGTAATCCTCTCCGGCGGGCCGCAAAAAAATCTGTCACGGGCCAAATCTGATCCGCGGGCAGCATAGTGGTGAACGCTGACATAGAGGAACTTAATAATATGCTATGAAGCTAAAATTATTAACTTGCCTATGTTTATGAGAAAACCATGGATATAGGAAGCGTTTTTTATACATGCAATGATAGTTTCCAAGAACTATATATTCTATAAAAATTATTTACATTATAATGGCTTTTCGATATGAAGATGCACGTAGTTTCTTCTCATCCTATATCAATTTTAGGGGAGTCTGGGACTCACAATTCTAAGATATTTATTTTTAGAATTATTTTTCTGAATTTTTTTATGCAGTAATGTATAATGCTTTACAACTTTAAAAACTATTTTAAATTTTAAAATTCTAAAAATATTTTTTTTAAATTAAAAAACTTCAAAATTTTGATATTTCCTAAATTTGATATATCTCAAAACTTTTTTAATAAATCACTTCGTTTTTACATAAAACTACTTCTTATAATTCTTTTCAAAAAATTTCTTCGTGATTTTTCAATAAAGTAATAAGAAAATTTTTTAAAAATATACATTTTGCGCAAAAACTGTATAAAATCCATAGTATGCTAAGCTCCAAAAGCTTTTTTTAAAAACGTTAAATAAAAAAACATAATTCATGAAGATAAATTAAAAAAATAAAATGACAAATAATTGTGGAAAATTTCATAGATTTATATCGAGTAATTTTTAAGTTATATCAATATAAACTCCAAAATAGGGACAAAAAGCCATCACAGAGAAAGACAGTTTCAAAGTTTCAAGATAGCATGTTTGTGATACAGTTGTCATGTAACAAAAACTTAAATATTTCAAGTTCTACTAAAGACAGAAACATTTTTTATTCATTTTGTTTAAAAATATTTGCATTATTTTTTACAATAATAAAACTTTTTTTGAGAATTTTAAAAATTTTGAGTCTCAGACCCCCTTAATCAGTAACACTGCCGCAAAGATAATCTATATATAGAGAACATGCAGCAAATTGTTCTGAAACATGTAAAACTTCAAAGTTAAATTTAGTATAAGGTTAGAAGATTTTTCAACAATAACCATGATGTGTTCTGGATGATTAATTGATTTCAAAACATCAAGTTCGCAATTTTAATGTATTTTGTTTCCTAACCACTTACGCAGCTCAAGATTTGCCATAAAAAAGAGTTTTCTATTGGCACACAGCTATTAGTGACAAAAGAAAATATAATATTCTTGATTTTTAAATGATTGTTACAGTACAGCCTTTACTTCGAATATTATTAACAAAAAAAAAAAGAAATTCTCCAATTTCAATTCTCATTGGATTTCATTGTTTCCACTCTTTAATCTAAATATTTTAATTTATCTAATAACTAAGCTATAATTATTATTTTGCAAAAATATACATGATTTCAAGTGTTTTACGTTTGAAACACTTGAAATCGTGTTTTGTGTTTATATACATGAAATCATGTAGATTTGTATAAAAACGATTATAGATCAATATTTAGATTAATTAGTAGTTAAAGAGCGGGAACAATAACAAATCCTCAATATGACAGTATTTATACAAATGAGCGACTTGTTAACATGAGGAAATAACTAAATTTTCCTTGTGGTTTTCACTAAATTGATAAGCATACACTAAATATATTTTTGCCTACAAGAGTAAAGCTATTCTATTTTTAATATATATATAAGTAGGAATGCTAAAAAAATATGTACTTCTTTAATTCAGTTAATTAGTAACTTATCTTATTAAAGGTAAACATTTTTGTATTGTAAAAATTTACTTTAAGTATATTTCATTTTTTTTTTTTTTTTTTTTTTTTTTTTAATCTTACCTAACTAATTTTTTATGTCAAATATAGTATACTTTACCGGGAAAATTAATGCCATGTAATCTAAACACTTAAGGGGAGTTGGTACTCAAAAATTTATAAATAATCGATTTTGAGTTTATTATTGTTTATCAAAAAATAAATTATTCCCCTTAAAAGGATACCTCATTTGAAATAATACCTCAACTAGAAGTATTTTTAATAATTTTTTGAAGACAAAATTGATAACTATTATAGTAAGTTTAGTCTTTTATAAAACGCGTTTTTCACAAAACTAAATTTTTCATTATTCATTTTCTCAGAAACTGCACAAAATAACTTCCAGACATTTTTACCACATATTCCTTTTATGTATCTGCAAATACTGAAGTGAGATTTTGTTGTTATTTTGAAATAGTTTTTGTTTTGGATTTTTTCGGCAAAAAAACTTGTGATTTTTAACAAATCTGATTGACTATCACGAAAACTCATCTTAAAAAATATGTAAATTAATCACAGTCAAAAGATAACTTCAGTAGAATAACAAGTGTCTGCTAAATGCACTAAGAAAATTATTAGGTTTCTATGTCAAATACTTTCTGAGAAAAAGGTACAAGCAATATGCTACATTAACATTTTAACATTACCGGTATAGAGGGTACTAACTCTCCTTATAAAATTAATAAGATACATTTTATTTATTTATATATATATATATATATATATATATATATATATATATATATATATATATATATATATATATATATATATATATATATATATATATATATATATATATATATATATATATATATATATATAAAGTTAACTCTACAGATTAATAATACTACTAATAGAAAGACACATTTTATTAAATTTTCCTTTTCTGATGTGTTCGAAATACATCACATAATAAAAACATACTTATAATAATCATTAAAAAATCCCTTTTGAACACATAAACAAATTTAGTGCTTTTAATTTTTTTATACGTATGTGTAGTTTTAAGATGTAGCATTTGCATTTTAATTAGTTGGATTAGGACATTAATAAATAAAATATCACCCTAAAAGTAAAATAATGAAACATTTTCTTACAATCTGCTTAATTTAGATCATAACTAAAAATTTTGAATTAGATTCGCATCTCTTAAATATAATTTCCTCGTTCTTAAACATACATAAAAACGTATTTCATCACTGGAACAAAACCTAATCAAACAAACAACAGACGAGCGTTATAGTTACAAAATGCATTTATTACATGTTATTGAGACATTAGTGTAACAAATAACGGTTATTACGGCTGACACTTTCTTCGAGAACTTTATATCTCGAGTATTGAAACAAAATATATGCTTGGTGATAAAACTGGCTTCACTTTTTTTTAATGTCTTAGATGTTTCCAAGTGTCACATTTTAACGAAGGTTTCCTTCTAATTATTTTCGAAGATAATTAGAATCAACAGTTGATAAATTATAAGCTCTGTGCAATAAGCATAAAAAATAAAGATGATATTTTGGGGGTTTAATAAGGATTCGAAAGAAAATGTTTTCACTGTAATAATCAGTCAATACAATTAAGGAAATCTTACGGTCATGTGTTTGTTTTAATTAGTAATAAGAAAATAAAATTATTATTTCGTTGAATTTAGATTTAAGTATAATGTTACATAAATGAATATTATGAATAATTAATATAATAAAAGAATATTATGAATAATTAATATAATAAAAGAATATTATGAATAATTAATATAATAAAAGAAAATAAACCTTTAACTGTTTAATAAGTTGGGGAATTTTTAATGAATGCTTTTTATATGTATATATTTGACTTAACTTTTATTATTATCTTTAAAAAGATATATTAAATATTTATATTTTAAATTGATTGTATGAAACTAAATGTGAAAGTGCTTTAAACTAGAGGTGTGGAACATCGCAGAACTTTCAATTACACTTAATACTGGCCACTGCATTTAAATTTATCTTGATTGATGTAATTTACTGTTTTCTTTTTCTTATTGTCATTAATTTAGAAAAATATTGCTAGTCTGGAGATATGTTTGAGGCGATAATTATTTCATAGGCCAAAAAACAGCAGATGGCAAAACTGGCGATACGCTTTTCAATAAGTATTATATTATCCTTTCGTGATTGTGAAACAGAGTATGAACAGTCGTTTATGGGGACGAGGCTCAAGAAAAGTGAAGTCTGTATTACAGTCATTCATTTCCAACTTTTTACGCCCTTATCGCATTTCTATGAGAATTTCAAAGGTAGTGATGTTTAGAACATCTTAAAATGCATTATCACAAGGCTTTTGAGCCGACCAAGCCGTATAGTGGTTAGCGTGCTGGCTTCTAGACCGCGAGGTTGCGGATTCGAGTCCCGTGTTAGACATGGGTGTTTGTAAATGTATGTTAGCTTTTCTAAGGACGCATGTTTCGGTGCATTATAGCCCTCGTATTGCTGACGGCGCCAGATAATCTGAATACAACCAACCACAAGGCTTTTGATCAAAATCGTTAGAGCCATTTTTTGGCAATTACTGAAAAACATACATTTTTCAAAGTCAGCAATACTTTTGCGCATGAGTAATATGGCTAAAACCTTACTGACAGGTCCCATGGCCATCACTAACCCGTATGCAAAAGTTGAACATCGTAGGTCAATCTGTTCAGGAGTTTTGCTGACAGAACACACACAGTCACACAAATATTTTTCTAGACCACTTTTTGGAACTTGGTACGTTCCAAATGCGGAGAAATCCAAAAAAAAAAAAAAAAAATTGACTGAATTTAACACTTTCATTACCCTATGTCAAACAATGTTTAATTGAAATTAAAAATCCTTTGAAGTAGAAGTTGAAATTAGAAGAAGTAGATATGAAGAAGTAGAAATTAGAAGAATTGAAATTAGAAGAAGTAGATATGTTAACTTGTTTTAAAATATTGTTACACAAATTTTCTGCATATAATTCTAATTAGTGATGTATTTATTTTAAAGTTCTATTTTATCTTATTTTATTTGTTAACAGTGATAATATAGGTTAAAAAAAGGTGGCAACACCTAAAGCAATCGGTAAATTTCGAGAGGTTTCTGCATGTGACCAGTTGACTGGATATTTAGAGAAAGTTCCCCCATCCTCCTATAAATATAAGACCACAGCGTGAGACCGAGAGAGATCAGTTTAACTTCGGATGCCGATTTGAAAGAAGCTGAGTGTTTTGTTTACTTTTTGTGTGCCATAATTATCACTGTATTCGGAGTTGTTTTTACTGAAGTTGGTGATGAAACGTGATAGTGATTTTACTATTTTTCGAAGAAAATGTGTGATCTTTCGAAGGAAAAATAAATTATAGTTTTATCTAATAAAACTGCGTCAATATGATATGAATAAAAATAATTCCAGTTGTCTGATATAAACACAGTTAACAGGTCTGCCATTTTGACTTTTCAAATAAACATTTCCACATAACAAACTTTGGTAAAAAAAAAATAGTAGAAAAATATATTCTACTAGTTTCAATCAAAGATAAAGTACAGTTCTTTGATAGAAACTAGTAGAATATATTTTTGGACTAGTAGTGTATATTTAGAACGTAATCATGAACGAAGGCATTTTTGAAATCATTTTGCATAGCATATTAAAACCACGAAACTTCTCATGTGTAATATCGATCGCTTTAATTCCTGCCCTAGCATGGTGGTTGCCACGCCTCGAGATTGAATTTCACCAAGTCCTTATAATCTTTAAAGTAGGTGCACAATAAAACCATATGCCTCTACATGACGCACTTCACTGGGATACATTTATTATGCACCCATACGACTCACATCACGAGTTTTTTCATTCCGCCATACTCTCGTCCGACTCACTGCGGGGTGAGTACTGTGGTGCGCACTTGAAAACCCGAAACTTCCCTTGGATAATGGCAATCGCTTTTACGTTGTTTCTATAGTATCGAGCATTGCATGGTGGATTCCTTTTCATGTGATCGATTTTCACCCTGTCTTTCTAGTCTTTTCACACGCTTTATAAATATTTTACACCTAAGGATTTAATGAAAAAACATTATTGGTAGTTTTCCCTGCAATTTATTTTTTGATAACATTATATCATTCAAGGTATACATATACATTTGAGATGATTTTCTTTAATTTTTAGGTTATAATTTCTAACCTTTTGGCAGTATATGAAAATTAAAAATGATGCGTTTTTTTATATAAACTTTTTTTTTGTCAGTTTTTAATCAGCTAATTGCAATTAAAGTGACTAATTAGGACATTATTAGAACATACATAAATAAACTTGTAATTAATTTAGCGGTATTACTTTTATTGCATTAAGAGATATTATATTGACGCATGTTCCTATGGAGAATTTTGAATTTGGCTTCAATATCTATTTAATTATAAGTTTTTAAATAAAAAGTTTTAAAAATACATAGTTTTAACAAAAAAATTAAGATTAAAATATGCATAAAAAATGTGTTTATAACAATATATGTTAGATTCTCCATATAAAACACATTCACAGCTATTGTCTACAAAACAAAATTAGAATTTTGTAAATCAGACAATTTATTATGAAGTTATGACCGTTGGCGTAAAGTCATATAACGCCAAAATGCCATTCTTCAGAAAACGCATTTAAATTTTACTACACTAATGAAAGTGATACAAAACAGGTTCTTAAAACCTACAGTAATTTAAAAAGTAAATTGAGTCTCAGAAAGAAAATGGTATCACTTTAATGATAATGAATTCGGGAATATTTTAAAAACAAAAAACAAAAACGCAGACTTGAGTCAAATTTCCTAATGTATATGTATACCTCAAGAAGGAAACTTTTACTACATGCCATCACTATTTGAGCAAGTAAACATACAACATGAGCTAAGAGGGGATCGGGTGGCTTGGTGGTTTAAGGCGCAAAGCTCATGAGCGGTAGATCGCGGGTTCGGTCCTGGTTTCGAGGAATACTATTGTGTACAATAATGGGGATTGGTACATATTAATTATGTCGTGTCCTCAACGTCTTCTATTTGGTGTGGTGGGGTTGAAGATAATAGTATGTACGATAAGATTTTGACCTCGCAATATTATCATAGTTCAAAATTATTAGGCGTATTGGGTTGTGATAAGCACTTCATAGTGGCCGAAATAGACAGCCGGAACCTTGCAAACTGAACTTGGACTAAAGAAAAGAGTCCTTTCTTTTGCACTTTTCTCGAAACTGATTCCCGTAGATTTAAGTTGTCCATCGATATAGATAAACAACTAGATAATAGACTGCTCTGATGGCAATGAAAGGAAAAAAACGTGCCGGTGATTGAAGATAATGGGTGGACTATTAACCAATCACAGTTCACTTCTATAGTTGGGTGGGAATGCTAGGTATTTTTTGCACATTATTACTAATTAAGGTATACTATTGACAGTTCTGTTGTGTACAACCCAAAATTTTATTTGCAATCCTCGACAATCTGTATTTTTTGTCCTCCAACCATCTGGCAACGGTATCATTTTTCCAGCGTTAAGCAGTATATCCAGTTGTTTATCTATATCAATGATTTTTTCTGGAGCATTCTGTTAATATCAATGACATTTTTTAAAATAAAGTTGCTCAAAAATTGTTTTCTAGGATCGTGACAGTATTTCGTCTTTCATTTCTTTTATATAGTTTACACCCACTGAACTGAACTGGTGTAAATCAAATCTTATATTACCGGGTTTTGTACAGCAATTAATGTCCAGTTCAAATTGTGCCAAATAGTACAAAGAAATCAAACATTTCCACTTTGCAACTAACATATCTGATTTCAAGACATTTTATGACAACCTATTTTGCCTGGCTTGTTATTACATTTATTACTTGTTGTTTTTGGAATTAAAATATATTCATTGACGTACCTGATATTTTAGTAGTATAATAATGTTTATTTTTCTCTAGATATACACAACTAAACACGCATCATATAGCAAGGCCATAAAGTTTCTTTATTTAACTCTTTTATTCCATTATTAATATTATTATTAAGTTTTTTTATTCCATTATTAATATTATTATTAACTATATTTTACGTTCTAAAATTTGACATATCCAATTAAGAAATGTCTTTTTACTTTAAAAATTACTCTTTTTCAATGTATTTTTTTACAAAATATGTATAAAAACAATATGTAAAAAGCAACTCTCAGTCATTAAATAGGTAAAAATTGATAGTGCTAAGATTCTTTTTTGAAGAATATAACAACCTTATATATCCTTAGTATTATTCGTTTTACATTATGTATCACTGCGTGTTGGTTTTTGCAAATTCAGTATCATTTTTATACATATCTAGTAAGACATTTTAAAGCAATTGTTTTTTCTCCGAATGCAAAACAGTCATTGCCGTTTATCATATAGAAAGTAAATAAAACTAAAAATATTTTTTTTTTCGAACCTCATCTGTTTAAAAAATATTAATGTACCGTAATTATTATTTTAGAATACTGCATTGACAACGTCTTCTTATTTATACAAGCAGTACATTAAAGAATAACCTTTATAGAAAATACTTCTAATTCCCTGCTAGAGTGCTTGGCTTTGAATCCCCTAATCCTCACGCACAGCCTAATTTGCATGCTTCCACTATAACGGGTTTAGTATAGAGGCGAATATGCAATGAATTGTGAGAACCTAATGACTGCTTGTCTACTTAGCAAATAGCTGACTACAAATTATACAGGATGTGCTAGTATTCAACATTCCCCACTCTAACCTCTTGCTAACTCAATCCGAATAGTTAAGGCTTATAACAGAAGCATTGAGTGCGATTACTAAAGTCACCTCACTTGTATAATAGTTGCTTCCCAGGTAGCACAACGGTATTGACCAATGTTGGGAACAAATGTTCAGGAAAAAATGGCCAGTCCATGCCCAATATCGAGAATAGATAAAAAATACTCGATTTTTTAGGAAATAAACAAGTCAAAACCATAAAAAAATACATTTTTTACCCCTCCGTCTTTTCTTATAGCACTCTATTTCAACTTTAAAACTCTGCATCAACATTTCAATACTTCCAGTATAATATTTTACCCAGAAATGGACGAGATTGGCCAAGAACCTTAGCAACGGCCTGTCTACACTGTTAAAAATTTTGTTCCACCTTGCACCAAAAATTGGTTCCCATTTAGCTGCCACCAACATTTGGTGCTTAGTTTCACGATTTAATGGTACAACCTCGGACCATAAGCACCATTAAATCGCGAAACTAAGCACCAAATGTTGGTGGCAGCTAAATGGGAACCAATTTTTGGTGCAAGGTGGATAATTTTTTTTAACAGTGTACAATGGTCCACATTGGGATTGGCTATTGTTGAGCTGATATTGGCCAGCGGATTTGTGCTACTGGATATTGTGAGAAAAATGTTCTTAAATTTAATTATTTGCTGAAACAGAGCATTTGTACCATGGTTAAAGTATAGTGTTGATAATGTTGACTCTTATTAATGTAAACCATATTAGTGAACTCTGAAAACAAGGTTGGATTATTATGGATGGGGTGAGGGTGATATGTCATTGATTGGTTGTTTTGTGCTTTCAACTGCCTATGTTTGTGCTCAATAACGACTAATCAGGACGGGACATATAGCTTAACGTGAACGACTCGGAAATCACAACGTACGTTTATGCTTAATCCAAGATGTGAACCCTGATATGTCGTTAATGGTGTAAATTGACAGTTAGATATTCATGAATTCAATTTAAGCAAACCATGTTTCATAACTGTGGAAATAAAGCCCTTGTACACTGTTTGGGAGGATGCGTAATTGAGAACATGAATTGATATCTAGTACTCACATTAAAAAAAAACCTGCTATTGTTGAATTGCGAAAAGATTTACACTATTTGAATGGCTTAGTAGAGAAATCCAAAGTTTTCAATAAAAGGAAATTTTTCAAGAGTTCGACAAAACGTATTTTACTGTATTAATAAATAGAAACAAGACTTAAATAATCTTTATTATTTTATTTCAAGTTATTATAGCAATATGTGTGAAGTAAAATCTCAAAGACATTTCTCTTGTATTTTAACACTTCTACAGTATATGCGACTTTGAAGTCTAATCAAGATTTGGACAATAAAAAAATCTTTTTTGCCCACTGAATAGTCGGTTTAGCAACTGAGCACTTCATACCGGTTTCTTTGTTAATTGCGAAAACCGTTCACTAGAATCGAAGATAAGCTAAATATATCTTTACCTAGGTGAATTCTAGAGTTATTTAGATGCTAACGAAAAATATTCTAGTGAACTTTTCTTTTAAAGGGATGATTGTCAAACAATCATTTCTGCTTTTTCTGTTAAAGTATTTCAAATAAATCACCAATGTTGATGCATATTTAAAGGTTACAGACAGACAGATAATCCCTTCTGACGACCGACCAATGTAGGTATGCAGCTTCCCAGGCAAGGTCAGGAATGTCAACCTCACTATCGCACAGCAAAAATCACCTCCAAGAGGTTGAGCCCAGAAGGAAAATTCATAAAATATTGAAAACATCATCAATAATACAAAATAAAAAATTTTAAATTAAAAAACACCCTGAGTTCGCAGACCGTGAACCTATTAGGATTTCGTATATCTTCTTCACATAAAGTATAAAAGTAAAAGAAAAAAAAAATGAAAGAAGACATCTAAAAAAAATCAAAATTTAAAAGATTTCGCAATCTCAATTCCCTAGTCATTTATTTCCTTGCTCTAGATTTTGGCCTGTTCCATGACGAGTATATTCTATACCAAATGACACGGGGGGGGGGGGATTTAGCTATAAAACTCTAAACAAGGACGAAAGAGCAGTTCTTTCAGAGAGGACCAAATTTATAAAATGTCCACATTTTGGTGCACTCATGGTATTAAATATAAACCATCAATGCACCAAAATAATACTGTAAAATTCCTAGATAAATATGAAACAGAAAACGTTCACAGCTTATTTAGTTGTCGCGTGGACCTTCTCTCTTTAATACTTTGTTTTGTTAATTAATTTGTTTATAATACAGATAATTTTCCGATCTGATTCTTTTTTTTCAGAAGCTTACTTTTTGTTAAATTACTCACAATCCAAGGATACGTAGTTATTTCATTTCATTTCATAAGAGTTAAAGATTAATTTTTCATCAAAAGCGAAAGATTCATTTTGATCTCAAACAAATATAACAAAATTCAAAAATATAACAATCTTTATCTTTGTGAAGAATTAAAAAAAAAAATCTAAAAAAATTCAAATACATTTGAATTGAATAAAAAATTTGAATGGATTTAAAATTAAAAAAAAAAAAAAAAAAAATACCTGCAATCAATGTATGATGAAACTTATATAACATTCGAAAACAAAAATGTATCTTCTTTTGATTAAATTGAAACTAATATTGACAAAACTGTGCATGGGAATATTTATTTTTCAAAGTCCATCGACATTTCGAAAGATCTCGAAAGAAGTATAACCATGTTTGTATTTGTGTTGATAAATTAACAAAAAGGTAGATATTGATCAGTTTGAATTAATTCTACAGAAAGATAAAAATTTGCAAAATTGATATAATAATACATGCTTGAGTAGTTTTTAGTTATAAATAAGCAGAAAATAAATGTTCATACATCCAGTGAAGCTTCAAAAATATATTTATAGCATTCCTAGTGTATACAAATTTTAACTTAAATTCTAGAAATTAATAATAATAGATTTAAATTAATGATTTCTAACCACAGAAATGATAGATACAGGTAATTTACATAAATACAAAATTTAATAAAAAACAGTAATTTAGAGGACAAAAAAATACATTTGAATATAGATTATCCAATAACCGATCAATCAGAACTTCAATTAACCAAACACTACCAATCAATAAATTCAAAATTTTGGACTTGCTTTCTAAACTTTAGGTCAATTCTAATGTTGTAAATTTATTTAATGTTATTTGTAAATTGTGTAACATACAATATATACAGTTTTGTATTTAATGTCACTATGCGTCTCTATTTCATATTGTTCCTTCTACAAAATACTATATATATCTCAAACTTGAATAAAATTCCACTAAAAACAACTTTTATTTTATCAAATATTTAATTTTTGTATCAATAAAATATCATCTAAATACATTAATAAGCAAAAGAATATGAATACAGTATTTTTAATGGATTGAAAAACACAAACAAAAAAAATCTTGTAATTTTCAAAAAATTCTACTAGAAACAACGTTTATAGAATTAGGTGTACTTCTCTATGAATAAAATAGCATCTAAGTATATTCACAAGCAAACGAATATAGCGGAATGCACTGTTTTATTATTTTAATAAATAAAAAAACTGTATAATCCTATACATTATGTACTTGAAAAAAATTCCTTCTAGAAATAACGTTGTTTTTTTTTATCTTCTAAACATTACATTTTTATATAAGATTTATTTCAAGTATATTCAGAAGCAAACAAATCTACTTTAAAGAAATATTTCCATGTTTAAAAAAATGAAAATAAATTATAATCAGATTTATCTTGTAGTTACATAAATTTCCTCAAGAAACAACTTATGTTTAATTAAACTACATTTTATATGAATGTTATATCAAGTATGTTTAGAAGCAAACAAATCTACTTAAAAGCAGTATTTTAGTATTGCTTGAGAAAATAAAAAATACAGTATAATCAGATTTATTGTACACTTCAATAAATTTCCAAAAGAAACAATGAAACATTAAATATATATTAATATATGTTAATATTATACCATTAAATATATGTTTGAATATTATACCATCTAAATCTATTCATAAAAAATCGGAATCTATATAAATACATCATAGTTGTGATTTAAATACAACGATAAAATAAAAAATAGAAATTAACATTTTACAATTGTACTAGATTACTTATTGTTACAATTATAATAGAAATAAAATTATTTTTAATAAAACGGGCATTCTTATTATCTAAGTATAGCCATACGCAAACAAATCTATCACAATGCAGCGATTTAGAGAATAAAAAATAAATATTTGGCTTAAATTTGAATAAAGTGCCACTATAATCTACATTTATTTCACTAAACATATTTTTTTAATTATTAAAGTACCATCTAAAAATATTCAAAACAAATAAACATCAAAGCACAATTTTTATGTTTTAAATAATGCAAAAAATAGTACAATCAGATTTATCTCGCACTTGAATAAAGTTTCCACAAGCTATCCTTCCTTAAATCTCCTAAAGAAACTCAAGAAATAAAAATGTATCGGAAATCTCTGCTAGGCAGCGTGCCAGAGAGCGAATATAACTTCGATAAGAAGTGTTATTACAGAAGTGGATGTTAGCTTATTTTTTTTCTCACGTAGTTTTTAAGAGAGAAAAAAAAAGTTTCTATTTTGTTATTACTCTTTCATCAATGGAATGTTACGTGATTATAGAGAATTAATTTTTTTAATATTTTTATTTTGATTTCTAAATGTTCGAATATGCTCAGAGTTTATTTTTATTGCACTGTACCGCGGGGAGTTTTAATTAAGAAGTTCGAAGTTTGGGTCTCAGTTTTGCTTGTTTCTATAACATTATTCGTGCGGATGTAGTTATTATAATTTTTAGAGGAAGCAAACTTTTTAAGGTATACATATACAATTGAGATAATTTTCTTTAATTTTTAGGTTATAATTTCAAATTTTTTGGCAGTATATCAGAATTAAAAATGATACATTTTTCTATACAAACATTTTTTTCCACCAATTTTTAATCAATTTATTGCAATTAAAATAACTAATTAGGACATTATTAGAACATACATAAATAAACTTGTAATTAACTTAGAGGTATTGTTTTTATTGCAAATAAGCGATATTATATTGACGCATGTTCCTTTGGAGAATTTTGAATTTGGCTTTAATATTTATTTAATTATAGGTTTTTAAATAAAAAGTTTGAAAAAATACGTAGTTTAAATTAAGATTAAAATATGCATAAAAATGTGTTTATAACAATATATATTAGATTCTCCATAGAAAACACATTCACAACTATTTTCTACAAAACAAAATTAGAATTTTGTAAATCGGACCATTTTTCATGAAGTTATGACCGTTGGCGTAAAGTCATATAACATCAAAATGTCATTCTTCAGAGAACGCGTTTAACGTTTACTACACTAATGAACGTGATACAAAACAGGTTCACAAAACCTACTGTAATTTAAAAAGTAATTTGTGTCTCAGTAAGAAAATGGTATCATTTTAATTGTAATGAATTCGGAAATATTTTAAAACCAAAACACAAAAATGCAGACTTGAGTCAAATTTCACGTTTCCTAATGTATATGTATACATTAATCCAAGAGGATGCCTCTTGAAGTACTTATTTTGAGTTACACTATTAAGTAGCTTAAGTAGCACAAGGGAAAATTCAAATTTCTCTAAATATGTTTTAATTGAATTTTTAAAAGTTTCCCCGAGGAATAAATAATAAAAACAATTTAACTCTGCTATTATAACTATAATAGTAAGTTTGATAATTTTTTAAAGTTAAAAATGTTCAATGTAACGTTATGGAAAACAACCGAAATACCAAAAAATCAAAAATCTTTTCTTTTTTTTTTAAGTACGGAAAAATGTCTTCAAGACCAAGTTAAACAAAGTGGAGAACAGCCAAAGTGGGAACTCTAGTAACAATAGGTCTAATTCAAGCTGGTTCTTAGTCATAGCCTTAAGTACCAATGTGAATGTTTTTAATTATTCGGCTAGCCTAGAAAAATTTTCTTTTTTTTGGATTTAGGTCATTTTCCATATCCAGTCCTCAATTCCACACGAATACGGCAATTTTATGATGAGTTTTCATTTTCACAAATTTTCGAAATAATAAAAAAGTTGATTAATAAGTAATTCAAACATACAAATAATAAATAATATA
This sequence comes from Linyphia triangularis, assembly GCA_963978545.1. Classification (NCBI taxonomy): domain Eukaryota; kingdom Metazoa; phylum Arthropoda; class Arachnida; order Araneae; family Linyphiidae; genus Linyphia; species Linyphia triangularis. The sequence continues at coordinate 12,995,892 of OZ021723.1, read as the reverse complement.
ATATCTTTTCTAAGATTAGTTGACAGATATTTTAATAGGATTACTCGAAAATATCATTTAATCAGCTTAAAACTGAAATGAGAGTGTTTAAAACCTAAATATATTTTTAACTAAAACTACTGCTTTATAATCAGATACATTATAACTGTCAATTCGTCTAAAGAAAAATGAAATATTTTCTCTGAGAGGAATCATATGGAATAGAAAACATTAGTCTCTATTTCATTTTCTAAACGTGAATAAAATAATAGATCCCATAAAAGCAACGATTTTAATGTAAATCCTTTATATACATTGCTAATTTTTATATCTATTAACTCAGAGCCGTTTCTGTTTCCAACGTGCGCTTGTTTTTAATTTTAAAAATTGGATACAAACACCATGTATATCAGCAAAATATGCGGCAATCTACTTTTCAAATTTTATTCTTTAAAAACGAATGCGAATTCATGCACTCATATCCAAATATCTTTATTTATTATAATGAAACAATTTTATTATTTATTTACGAAAGCAATTTTGATAAAAGAAAAAAGGAAAGAGTTTCTTCAATGATCGGTTAAATGCTATTTCACCGCGATTGGATGACGTCAAGCTGGTTTATTACTATTCAATAAAAGTGAGCTTTAAGTGACAGTGGCAGCCCCCAAAATTTAAAGAATGCATTGTCATCGACATAGAATCTATCTGTTAAGTTTCGGCTCGATTGGATGACGGAGAGGGGGTAAATGAAGCCTCCACAGATTTGCCCGACATCGGCAAACATACCCACAAATATACATATACACAAAATCGAAGTTAATATAAAGTATTTGAAAACGGTTCTTTTTCACCTCAGCGAAGGTAAGATAAAAAATACAAGCATATCTATTCAAATTATTGTATTACCATCTGTTTAAGGTAAAATTTTCAACTTAAGGTATACTATAGGCTTCAAATCGCAAAACTCTCAAAAATCGGGGAAGATTTGTAAGGATGTAAAAAACAAAAGCAAAATAAAAACAACACAAAAGAAGGAAACCCAATGATGGAGGAGCATACTAAAAAGGAAATATATAATAATTTGTATAATAGTTACAGTTTTTTATATAAAAAATACTTTTTTAAAAGTTATTCTCAGATTGTAGTTTTTTTCTATTTTGCATTTCATTCAAACAGTAATAACTACAGTTTAAATAATATTTTTTGAAATTTGTTTTTTGCTATATGATATGCATACATTGTTGAATGTTTTGACCCTAAATACTAAGTGATTTATAAATAAATATTTTTTTAATTGAATTTTAAATATAAGATTCTGTATTAAAAAAACTTGGATTTTTCTAATAGATTCACTTAACCCTTTCAGTCCCAATTATTTATTTTTCATTTTAAAAATCTGAAATTTATAAAATATACTCATTTGGTATCCAGGATAACAGGGTTGAAAGCAATTTTTTTTTTTTGTTTAATTTTTTAATTAAAATTGAAAATGACTCCAAATGGCATCATTGGGCATTAGGTATAGGACAAGTCTAAAGCTATTTCGCTTCGGCATTTCTAAATAAATCAAATAAAATTTGAAATCTTCTATTTAGTCTTAAATATATCTTAACGTAGTGAATACTGCTAGAAAAATATAGCAAATACGTGGTAATAACAGTCCGAATCTAAAATAAATAATATAGCCGGGAAAAGGTGTTGAGTTGTACTTAACTCCCAATGATGCCAAATGGAATCATCACTTTTCAATCGTTGCAAATGTTAAAATTTTTAAATATTTATTCGTTGAAAATGGTTAATATACAATTTTTAAATATTAAAGAAAATAATACGAACATATTTAAAAGAGTTATTTAATTTAAATTACTTAAAAAATGAAATTAATTTCGGCATCTTTTTCGGAATTGAGAAAACATAAAAAAGCCTCTTTTCATTCAGCAACAGAACCCGTGCAGCTATATATTGATGAAAAAGAAAAATATATTTGGGCAGAGAATGGTTTGATGATTGTAAAAACGTTGATTCGAATTCTCTGGGAGTATTAGGTGAGGAGAAACAAAATTGTAAGTGTTGTGATTCCAATTGGCATCACTGGGAGTGAAAGGGTTAAAGCAAGATATCACAAAATATACACACTGTAAAATTTTGTTAATAGGGTCGAAACATAGAGCAGGGTATTCCGCATTATTGAACACCAAAATTGTATCTGTGGGTTAATTAGAATTTTTGTCATTACCGTTCGAAATTAGCCTAATTAGTTGATTACATGTTAATTAGTAATTAAACTTGAAGAAATTTTAAATTTTTTTTATTGTAAACAGTTTAACAAATAATGTACTTTTCAAGGTGCAAAGGTCTAATTTTTAAATTGAAAATTAAAAAAAAAAAATGTTGAAACCTATAAGTATACCTTAATGTATCCTCCATTCTCATGAAAACCTCGATGTTATTCCCTTATAAAATAATACTGGTGTACAATAAGAATAACTTCTTGATAGTAAAGCTGAAATCTAAAGTATTATACACGTTTCTAACAACTTAATTTCTAACAACACAAAACCCAATACTTAATTTCTCATCCTCATGGAAACCTCAAAGATATTCCATTATATAATAATAGTGGTCCACCATAAGAATATCTTCTTGATATTATAATGGAATATTATACACATTTCTAACAACTTAACTTTTTAACAACACAATTTTCAAAACCCAATACGCAATATTCCATCCTCATACAAACTTCTAGGATATTCTCTTATATAATAATACTGGTGCACCATAAGAATATCATCTTGATATTACAGCTGGAATCTAAAGTATTATACACGTTTCTAACAACTTAATTTCTAACAATACAAAACACAATACGTAATTTCTCATCCTCATGGAAACCTCAAAGATATTCCATTATATAATAATACTGTTTCACCATAAGAATATCTTCTTGATATTATAATGGAATATTATACACATTTCTAACAACCTAATTTTTTAACAATACAATTTTCAAAACGCAATATTCCATCCTCATACAAACTTCTAGGATATTCTCTTAATACTTACTGGTTACTTATAATAATACTGGTGAACCATAAAAATATCATCTTGATATTACAGCTGATGGAATCAAAAGTATTATACACGTTTCTAACAACTTAATTTCTAACAACACAAAACCCAATACATAATTTCTCATCCTCATGGAAACCTCTAAGATATTCCTTATATAATAATACTGGTCCACCATAAGAATATCTTCTTGATATTGTAATGGAATATTATACACATTTCTAACAACTTAATTTTTTAGCAATACAATTTTCAAAACGCAATATTCCATCCTCATACAAACTTCTAGGATATTCTCTTATATAATAATACTGGTGCACCATAAGAATATCATCTTGATATTACAGCTGATGGAATCAAAAGTATTATACACGTTTCTAACAATTTCGTTTTTAACAGCACATTTTTCAAAGCCCAATATCAATACATCGGCATCATCGCCACGTGCAGTATCCACGTCCATGGAAAATGACGTCCATGTCATTGGAACTAAGCAAAAAAAAACATAAAAAAGAATTATCTTGATGTAGCGTTCTCTCTTATTACTTCCGCTATCTTTTACGCCATTATATCATTTATTTCTTCTTTCTCTTGTTTACTTCCATTTCTCAGTGTTTCTTACATCATCGCCTGATGGTCAGTGACTGTTGCCATTCGCAGAAGCATAAAACACTAGTGAAAGCACAGGGTGGTGTGAAGTCGACGGTGATAGGCTAGAAACATTTTTCACAATTTTCTACTCTTTACACACCGAACCATGCGCATTAGAAGAAAAGGGTTTTTTTCTACAAAAAAAAATAATCTTATTTTATTGTATTTTCATTTTATCCTTGACTAGTCAGTCTTAGTTTGATATATAGCACGTCCCCTTATGGTTGCTAGAATTCTTTTGGATGTATCGGTATTTGAAAAAGTTTAGATAAGGAGAAAAGTAAATTTTAAAAACTTTTTTTGACTGACTTCTACAGATTTAAAAAGTATTTGCGGCTTCAAAAGATTGTCACGAATCATTCTTTTTAGGACAGTAGAATGTATTATACGTTTTTGTAGGTCGTAACTTTTGTGTTGGACAATTTGATGTTGTTCGGTAGAGTGTTAATCAATCATTCGATTTTAGAAATTCTAAGACTTGGCATTATATCTAAGAACATTTAAATGATGTCCCTTTTTATAAATAAAAGTATAACATTTGAAGTAAATAATTTTAAACAAGTTAATTTGTATATTTATTATAGGCAAGTTTTAAGTTGTATGATTTTATTCTAGTTTAATGAGAGTTCAACGATATGCAATAAAGCGAATAAAATATAGAACAGCTAACAGTTTTTCTCTTCATATTAGCATTGTTTGGTTTACTATTTATATTGTTTTTAATATTGCGTGAAACTCAACATGAGTTAATAAGAAAAATCCCTTCATATCACCACTATTTTGTTTTCAGAAATATAATCATCTGAAATTAAGAAGTAACATAATGATGATTGTTTATCTTTTTCGATTTACTGTTAAGTGATTTGTAGAATTATCACATACGGAGTGATTATAATTATTGTTCTATTTTCAATGAGTATGAAACTCAACATGAGTTAGTAAGAAAAATCCTTCTATATCACCACTATTTTATTTTCAGAAATATATATTCCTCGGGAAATTAAGAAGCGAAATAATGAGGATTGTTTAGCTTTTTCGATTTATTGTTGATTTGTAGAATTATCACATGCGAAGTGATTACAATTATTGTTCTATTTTCAATGAGTATGGAACTCATCATGAGTTATTAAGAAAAATCTCTCCATATAACCACTATTTTATTTTCATAAATATAATCCTCGGAAATTAAGAAGTGAAATTATGATGATCGTTCAGCTTTTTCGATTTACTGTGAGTTGATTTGTAGAATTATCACCACCCACGGAGTTATTATAATTATTGTTCTATTTTCAATGAGTTTGAAACTCATAATGAGTTCATACAAAGAATTTTTTCATATCACCGTTATTTTTTTTTTCTTCAAAAATGTAATCATCGGAAACTAAAGAGTGAACTAGTGATGATTGATTAGGTTTATCGATTGATTGTGAGTTGATTTGTAGAATTATATAATTCTGGGTGATTGTGTAGTTAAAGTTCAATTTTCGAAAAGTTGTAAAAAAGAGCCACTCGTCAGAGACACTTGAAATTTGGCCTGAGTATACGCAAAGGAAGGTTCAATGGTGTAATATAATTTAAAAAAATATATATATATATTTTCTTTTGTCATAACATTTCCCTGTTTTTCGCTTACATTCAGGTCAAATTTCAAGTTATTCTGTCAGTTTGTGTGATAGCTTTCTTGTATTAAAATTTTATTATTCAGTCGCGATTTTATATCCAAGCTGAAGATGCATTTTTGAAGTAACACATCTGCAGTAAACTGTTTTCGAGATTTCGCATGCTTTTCAATTAAATTGCTGAATATAAAGAAAAGAATCATAGTCAATAAGTTTTTTATCATAGTTTGACCGATTTTACATTCAATGATAATTTACCCCATCTTCAAAGACATAAGAAATTTAGATAAAGTTATTCAAACGCAATTTAAATTGTTTTTATCTATAGCTATACTGTGAAGAATATTGGATTAAATAGTATGTTACAAGTCTTCAAGTAATGCACTTAATATATTTAGTGATAATTATTGGAACACTTTAATACATTAAAAAATAAATTATTTGGCTATACCGTAGCAGTCACTTCAAGAGCTTGAACGTTTTCTTTAGAGCAGCAGCGATTGCTTTTGACTGACGGGTTTAGCTTCTGGCTAAGTGATTCGGAATAGATTTGAACGGTATTGATTCCCACCTTCGTACTTTGCGTTATTGTTACATGCTAAAGTGATGGTACGGGTACCTGACAATTCCTTTCGCTATAAATGTGACATTGTACTGAGTACACACAAATACCGTTCTGGCGTCAAATGTCACAATTTACTGCTTTGGGTTTCGCTAGATTTACGTAAAATTCACCATGGCTTCCATCGAGCATTTAACTCACTGCCAGTTGAATATAGCAGAATTGTAACCCTTTCACAAAGGCAAGAATTTGCAATTTTATGCTTTTCAATTATTTTCTGTTGTTATATTTTTCAAATATAAATATAACAGATTATTTTTAGAGATATTTACGTAATATCTCGTCGACTGTGTGCAAGGCAAAATGTTCTCCAAATGGATTTACTTAGTCAGTCAAAATGGTCGGTCCGGTTCGCCGCACAGCTTAGGAATTCTACGGGATAGTTCCAACCAGTTTCCAAACCTGAAACTGACTTTCGAGAAAATCTGGAGGTTTGAACTTTAGGTCTCTAACAAGAAGTTCAATAGATATGTTTTACTTGTTTTAATACTAAACCGCACTGACATGTATGAGATACATACCAAAGTGGTTTTGTATTAAAACTAGTAAATACTTTGCAGAGGGATCAAAGTTTGTGTACCAATCAATACTATCTTCAAGGTACCTGCTTAAAGATTTACGTAATATTGTCGACCCTCGTAATATTGTTGATCCTGTGATCGAATAAAATTGCCTTTTTGCTCGTCCAGACCATCTAATGTTAGCTATGACGCAAGATAATAAAAAACAGAAAAAGGTTTGGACTACAACGAATTTTAAATGCGAGATAGTTGGATAAAAATCGAACAACTATCTGAACATTTATGACATAAAAACTAAATTTCGAGGCTCAACTAATCGGAAATAATTAAATGGATGGACAGTGATTTATCTTCTCCTCCATTATTAAAAGATATCAATTAGGATGATATTAAATCAAATATCTAAAGTGACTCAGTCCCTAATTAGGATATAACTTCAAACATTCCCAGTTCACACACTGGCAGTTGAACAATGTGAAACTGGTGATCGAAGATAATGTTAACTATGGCAACTCAGAAAAAGTTTGGGAAGCTGAAACGAATGGAGGATTTTACAAGAACTGCTCTGCTGTCAAGGTCAACTATGCCTAATTTGCCCATAAATCAGATTTCATAGTACCTTCTGGTGACTTCATTTTGTCGGATTTACGAGTCTTCACACCAAAACTTAGTTTTCCATAATAAAAACCTATTTATAAATATTACTAACTAGCTAAATAACAGTGCTTCTTGCTAGCTGTGATGCCTCTCTTAGCACATAACACTGGCTTATTTCACTCGTTAAAAGCTTCATTACTATGCAAGCATAGGCTCGCTTCGCTTGCTGAAAGGTTCATTGCCTCATAAGCATAAGCTCGCTTCACTCACTAAAATCTAATTGCTACGTATAGACTTAATATTTGAAGCCTCTCCTTTGTCAAGAAAAAAAACAATTCCCTTTAATGCAATAATACAACACCCCTTTAAGATTATTTTACCACGTGTTTGTGGAAAGCAAAATTAGAGGCTAAAACTACTTATGTTGAAACTTTCAGAGATCTAGGCCTATTAGATATCGTTTTGTAACATATTTATTAATTAATTTTTTAAAAAAATCTGTTTTTCAAAAATCCAATAGAAGGCCACAACTGTTTAGGTTGAAAATTTCAAAGCTGTAGCCCTATTTAAAATCGTTTTGTAATATATATATTAATTAATTAAAAAAATTAACTAATAGCGAACTAAACAAAAATTTAAAATTTTGTTTTTCTAAAGTCCAATTAGAAGGCCAAAACTACTTATGTTGAAAATTTTACAGCTGTAGCCCTATTAGAAATCGTTTTGTAAAATATTAATTAATTAATTAATTAATTAATTAAAAAATTAATTAATTAAAAATTAATTAAAAAGGAACTAAATAAAAATTTAAAATTCTGTTTTTCAAAAGTCCAATTAGAAGGCCGAAACAACTTATGTTGAAAATTTCAGAGCTGTAGCCCTATTATAATAGGGCTACTATAGTAGTCGTACTACTATAGTAGTCGTTTTGTAAAATGTTTATTAATTAATTAAAAAAATTAATTAAAAAGAACTAATTAAAATTTTAACATTCTGTTTGTGATGTATACAATTAGAAGGCCAAACCTACTTATGCTGAAAATTTCAGAGCTCTACTCTAATTTTAAGTAGATTTCCATAGATCCATAGAGCCACAGACAGACACACAGCTTGTTTTATTATTATAGATAGCCTACAAGACATGTAAGTTGTTTTTCTACTTTCAATTAATTTTGAATTTATCCACATTTTGGAGCATCCTTATTTCAAAAAAGTGGTCTAGAAAAATGTATGTGTGTGTCTCTATGTCTGTGTGTACGAAGTCAGCAAAACTCCCGAACAAATTGGCCTACGATGCTCAAATTTAGTATGCGGGTTGCTGTTGGCCATGGGACCTACAATTAAGGTTTTCGTCAAAATTGCGCATGCGCATAAGGTTGAAATCGTCAAAAATCATGTTTTTAAGCAATTGCTAAAAAATGGCTCCAACTATTTTGATTAAAATATCCGTAATAGTACCTCTTAAAGTGTTCAAATCATCTCCACCTCCGAAATACTCATAGAAATACGAACTAAAAGCGCAAAAAGTTGAAAAACGAGTGTCTATAAACCAAAGCTATCTACCCTTTAGCACAGTCCATCAATTTTGTTTGTTTTTTTCACTTTCACTCGCAAGGAAGAGCAATGTAATGTCTACCGAATAACATTGCCAATTTCGACATTTTGGGGTGGCTTTTATTCCCAAGTAAAAATTATTGCCAAAATTATTTTAATGAGTAAACATATGAAAACAGTAAATAACACAATATAAAATTTTAATGCAATGACCAGTATTATTGTTATTATTGTGTAATTGAAAGTTGTGATATGTTCCACACCCCTAGTTTTAACTGCATCTACCTTGATTTGCAAATGTTTTCAAAATTTTATTAACTTTGAAGGCAATGCGCAACCAGATGATGTTGACGGATTTAAATATCATTTAAACATTATTTTCTAGCGTTCTAATATCATAAGAGTTTGGGCTATTTCATTGGGGAAGAGGATAATTTAAAATACTAAAAATTATCGCAAACATGTGAATTTTTCCAAATTTTGACAAAATTTTGCCCACATTCGTGACTGAAAAGAATAATCGACTTGAAAAAAAAAATTCGGTTCACCCTATTGTATACCAATATAAAGCCTAAGATGTCTACCCCTTCGGACGAATTATTTATCTGCAATTGCACATTCTGCCATTTGTTTGAAACCAAAGTTAATAAATTAAAAATAGTGAAAAACAATCGGGAAGTTTTGGCAGTGTACAAAAGACAGCAACATGATATAAAAAAGAAAATCGTAATTTAATCACATTAAGGAAACAGAAGAAGTATTATATCACTAATAAATAAAATACAATACCTAACTCAGATAAACTTAATAAAAAATAGTTCCTCTAAGCAATCTTAAACACGCAAACTACGCTCTGGCTCACCAGTTTATTGAAAATAAAAATACCACAATAGATCTATTAACAAACGCTTTAAAAACATGATAACACATGCCTATCGTCTTCTAAGCGATGTTGCAATTAAAAGACGTTTTTAAACCAGGTAACAAGTAAACATCACACTTCCTCAAGAAGCTCTATGTTCCCAATGATATTCCACTTGTTTATAATAAATAACATCATCCCAATCACTAGTTCATACTAAATAACACTATCACAATTTAGAGTTGTGTAGGTTAAAAGGGGGTCCGGCACCTCCATAGGAGCCCATGTTAAATTCAACAAATTTGGGGCCATTTCATTTAACAACCGATTCTTCAATCAATATGAAACTTTCACAGTATAATATTTGGATACTTTTGAATACTTTAACTCGATATTTTTGTTATTTTTTAAAAATTAAAATAATTATGATTTTCCAAAAATATGTTTAAGAAAAATTATAAAATTTTAGACTAATTATTATTTTTTTTTAAAGTATGCTACTTATCAATAATTCCTCGTGTTAAAGTACTTAATTACATTAGAGAAACACGTATAAAAACTCTCAAGCATTTATGTCATATAGAATTTAAGCTATATGCCCCCAAACATGAAAAAATGGCATTTTGAGAAATTCGGCTTTGAAGTTAAAAAACATGCATTAAATACCTACATTTTGTTTACTTCAAAAAATTATTAAAAAATACTTTGAAATAAGATATAATTACAATTGTGGCATCATTTTAAAGACAAAAATGTATATTTTAATAAACAGTAATAAACTCGAAATCAATAATCTGAAAAAATTTCATGTGCCGGACCCCCTATGCTGTATAAAAATGTTAACACAACCTTACTATCATCTAAGAAATGTTGTAAACCAGAAAGAATGAAAACCTCAAACTTCCTCAACAAGCTATTTGTTTATATTTGTATTTCACTTGTTTATATTAAATAACAGTATCCTAATCACTAGTACATATTAAATAACAATATCACAATTTAGAGTTATATTTACTAATGCTGTAGAAACATGACAACGTAAGCCTACGATCGTCTAAACAATATTGCATTTAAAACCTTATTTCCACTTGTAACATTTAAGGTATACATATGTAATTGAGATGATCTTCTTTAATTTTTAGGTGATAATATCAAACTTTTTGGAAGTATATTAGAATTAAAAGTGATGCATTTTTATATGTAAACTTTTTTTCCCATCAATTTTTTAATCAGCTAATTACAATTAAAGGCACTAATTAGGACATTATTAGAACATACATAAATACACTTATAATTAACTTAGAGGTATTATTTTATTGCAAATAAGATATATTATATTGATGCATGTTCCTATGGAGAATTTGAATTTGGCTTCAATATTTATTTAATTATGAGTTTTTAAATGAAAAGTTTTTAAAAAAATACATAATTTTTAACAAAAAATTAAAATTAAAATAAGCGTAAATTATTTTTTATAACAATATATATTAGATTCTCCATAGAAAACACATTCACAACTATTGCCTACAAAATAAAATTAGAATTTTGTAAATCGGACCATTTATTATGAAGTTATGACCGTTGGCGTAAAGTCATATATAACCCCAAAATGTCATTCTGCAGAAAACGCGTTTAAAGTTTACTACACTAATGAAAGCGATACAAAACAAGTTCACAAAACCCACTATAATTTAAAAAATAATCCGAGTCTCAGAAAGAAAATGGTGTAATTTTAATGGTAATGAATTAGAGGATATTTTAAAAACAAAAAACAAAAACTTGAATCAAATTTCGCAATTCCTAATGTATATGTAATGTATACCTTAAACACACTACACCCTAATTACCTCCATGTCTCCATTGATATCCCTTTTATCTATATTAAATAAAAGTATCCCAATCACTAGTTCATATTCAATAACAATATCACAATCAAAACTAATCCTCTGGAACATGATAACAGAAGCCTACCATCCTCTAAGCAACGTAGCACTGAAGGATGGCTATTTAAACCATGTACCATTTAAACATCCCACCACCTCAACAACCTCTATGGTCCCTATTGATATTCCAATGTTAAGTCAGAGTCCTAAAGCTTTCATTTAAAGTCCATCCGCGCTCAATTCCAGCCTAACGATGGATGCCCTTTAAATCAAATCTCATCACCAAGCCATGCACTTCGCCTACTAATCAGACTATAAAGGCGCACCTCCGCCATCACTTATTACAACTCCGATGCCGAGTTGCCGCATAACTTTAAAGCGTAATGCGAAAATTATTTTAATTCTCATGAAACTCCGAGCATAATTATAGAAGGAACATGCGTGTTGGAATGCTGAAAAATTAAATACTCAATGCTCTCTCTCTCTCTCTGAGTTTTAAATGCAAACTGGTGAAGAGAGTAATTAAAATACTCTTTGGAACGGCGTTTCACTGCCGCGATGAAGTTTCGGGGAGGGGTTGGAATATCGCTTCTTTAACGTGGCCGTAATGGTGAAGTTTTCCCGATAACTGGAACGGTCCGGTTCGTATTGCATTTGGTAGTTAAAGCAGTTCATTTACAGCTTGGGACTCTTAGTTCATTGTGCTGGTTATTAATCTATTTGATGTTTCTGGGGACATGTGGAGTATAATTAGTGGGATGAGTTTTGTTTATAGTGGAGTTCGTTTTGATAGCGCATTTATGTAACATGTGTAACTGGTTTTGATGAGTTCAAGTACGTGCATCATATGGTTATATGCTTTATATTGGGGGTTTGTTTCGATAGTTAAAGGATATTTGTTTATTTTAAATTTATCAGTTTGTATTGTTTTCGATAGGGATTTGTTGAAATGGACAATGTTATTAGTTTTCATTGTGATTAATGGATAACTATTAAGTAAAATACAGCTGTAGTTAGATGTATTTCTGTATATAATACATACAATATTGTATATAGGGCTATACATTTGTGTTACAAGTGTAACTATGTTTATGAATAACGGGGAATTTGCTTATAAATGTGGTTTGTTTCGATAGTTTTACGATATTCGTTTGGTTTGTATTTATAAATGTGTATTGGTTAAGATTATTGTTTGTTGAAACAGGAAATAAAATTATAGTGTTTAATAGGATAAGCGCATTACAATTTGGTGAATTAGAGTTATTGCTGTTATACTTATAAAATGTATATTTATAGGTGATATAGTACGATATCTGATTAAGACAGTTTGTGTCTGTAAAATTGTTTTTTAGGTAGTTTGTTGAGACAAAGACTCTTTTAAAAAATTAAATTATAAAATGTCATATTTGATGCGATACACTGTTAAAAAAATGTGTCCACCATGCACCAAAATTTGGTTCCCATTTAGCTGCCACCAACATTTGGTGCTTAGTTTCGCGATTTAATGGTGCTTACGGTCCGAGGTTGCACCATTAAATCGTGAAACTACGCACCAAATGTTGGTGGCAGCTAAATGGGAACCAATTTTTGGTGCAAGGTGGAACAAAATTTTTAACAGTGTACTTTGAATATATAAATATTTTTATTTTTAAAGTTGTTTTGTTTTCTAGTTTGTTTGCCTTCATTCAAATCTGCGTAAAGTTGTTGAATTTTGAATTTTTTAATGCCATTTTATTCTAGAAGATTCTTTGTACAAATTTATTAAGGTACTTTTTTATTTACTTACGTTTAAAAAGTGTTTTACGGAATTTTTATGTATTAGGCCTTTTTTCAATGATTATCTTAAAATGATAAAAATAACTTCTTTTGAAACCATAGTAATTTATTTTAATTTATCTAATATAATAAACTTAAACATTTTTTTACTTTATAAAAGAAATAAGGTCTAAGAGAAATATGCAAATTTTAATTTATATATCAAAATTGTATGATTATGTAGGATTGTTATATCAGTTAAATATATTTTAGAAGATTTTATCTTTAAATGCTTTTATTATAATTTTTCAAAAAGAGTATTCCATATTTTACTTACTAATGAATTGAAATGTTATGAAGTTAGTATTTTTTAAACACTAAGTTAGTTATGGTGCTACTGTAGTACAATAAATCTGCTCGAAAGGAATACAAGTATTACATTACAAAGTAAACACCCAAAACACTCTCCATTTTAATAAGTCAGAATTCTGTTTATAACAATTGATAAATTGGCAAGAATTTTGTAAATTACAAGTGTAGTTTACACATAGAGAGATATTTTAGATTATTAGTTTGTCTCCGCCTTCAGATATTGAATTCCCATGGTACTAAATAAATTGTTTGTAAAATACTTGATTAATGCATTTATCCAATATTAATTACGAGCTATGACCTTAATAGAAACGCTAGGAAAATATAACTTTAAAAGCTGTTGCTGGGCGTAAATTGTCACTATTTATAACATCGTGAAAAAAAACGCAAAAACGCAGACCTGATATCTTTACATTTTGTTGCTAATGAGCCTTAAAGAATAAATACATATTCCTCAAATATTAAATACTTCATACTGAAATACTTCCATCTATAATATACTGGCTGAATGCCCGTGCCTCGATACGAAATTTTGCCATGTGCTTTTTAGAAATCCCACGACATTCATGTATTAAAAAGGCAAGTGTATTAAAATGGGTCCACCCATCAGACGTTTGATCCCATTTCGATCCCGACAAATTGATTTATCAAAATAGGAATACCTTACTTTATCTATGCTTGCCCTTTTTTACTTTTTTTTTCAAAATTTATAACTGTGAATATAATGGAAATGATACATTTGAATATCCCTCGTTTAGAACGTTTAATCCCCTTTTGACTCTTTTTAATTACACTGTTAAAAAAAATTGTCCACCATGCACCAAAATTTGGTTCCCATTTAGCTGCCACCAACATTTGGTGCTTAGTTTCGCGATTTAATGGTGCTTACGGTCCGAGGTTGCACCATTAAATCGTGAAACTAAGCACCAAATGTTGGTGGCAGCTAAATGGGAACCAATTTTTGGTGCAAGGTGGAACAAAATTTTTAACAGTGTAGTTAATAGGGATTGTTATAGATTATTGTGTTTATGTTTGCTTTTAGTTCTAAATATCAAAATTGTAACTCTATTGGAAGTGAGACATTAAAATATTTTTCGTATAAGTTTCAATGTTGCGTCGACTTTTCATCCCTTAAAAATTCATTAATAGATATGGGAATAACTTATTTTTTCCTAAATATGCCCTTCTTAACATCTGTACCAAATATCAGAATTGTGAGTGCATTGGAAGTGGGATATTCGGATATCCCTCGATTGGAAAGTTTAACCCCTTTTCGACCCCTTAAGAATGGTTAATCGAGATCAGAATAGCTAAATTTTTTCATTTTTGCCTTTGTTTACATTTATACCAAATTTCAGAGTTTTGACCATTTGGAAGTGGGATATTCGAATATTCCTCGTTTGGAACGTTTGACCTTTTTTCCACCCCTTAAAGTGGGTTAATAGATATCCGAATAGCTTAATTTTTCTATGTTTGTCTTTGTTGACATTTGTTCCAATTTTCAGAATTGTAAGCATATGGGAAGTGGGACATTCGAGTATCTCTTACTTGGAACGTTCAACCCTTTTTCCACCCCTAAAAGTGGATTAATCGAGATCGAAATAGCTTAAATTTTCTATGTTTGTCTCTGTTGACATTTGTACTAATTTTCAGAGTTGTTACCATATGGGAAGTGGTACATTCGAATATCCCTCGTTTGGAGCGTTTACCACTTTTCGACCCCTTAAAATGGGTTAATCATGAACGGAATAGCTTACTTTTTCTATTTTTACCATTATTGATTTGTGTAAAGATTTTCAGAGTTGTGACCATGTAGGAAATGGTAAAATTAATGATGAGTGAGTGAGGGCTTTGCCTTATATATAGAGATATATCAAACTAAAAGAATAAGGTATTTACGTATTATCCCGTCAATTATTGAATTTCTTTCATGTTGTGAAAATGACCAAATAAATTGTATTTATTGAGTGCTTGGCAATGACTTCTTTCTTACGAAAATGAACTGTAGGGTGACATAGTAATTTTTCATTGGCGTCCGATTCGTGAACCACTGGATTAGTTGAATACGTTAAATTCAATGAATTTAAATTAATATTTTAACTCTTATTTGAATTTGAGAATATTTTAAATACTGTGTATGGAAGTGTATGTACTATGTTTGTCACTAATACAGTGTATGGGAGATTTAAAATCATTTTATATCCGAAACATGCAAAGTTTAATATATCGGATGCATTTGATTTCAGAAATGTACTTTCACATACAATATTTTATTTTATTTAAATCATTTATTTAAATTTGTAAAACACTTTAGGAATGTGAAAGAAATTCAGCATTTGTCGAGCATATTGTCACAAACAAAAAGTTCATCAACGGTAGGCAGAATAATACGCGAGAACCAAAGAAAGTGTAATGTCACCTGATATCTATCTTTAGAATTTGTTTCAAAACCATTTCGTAATTTTTCTCATAACCAACTCTAAAAAAGCAAATATTTTTTACCAAGGCACAAATCTAATCTTTCACATCATTTTTCTATTAACCCTATTGTGAGACGGTATTTAAATTCCCTGAGAGAAAATTTGTGTAATTCAATAAACAAGATACAGGAGATTTCATTAGCATTAAACCTATGTTACATTTACGTAATGCGTTTGAACTAATTTCGCAAAATGAGTTTCACTAAAGACCTTATTAAGGAGGTGTGGAATTAGCCATGCAGGTTCACTTTTATTGTATGTTTCTAACTGCAGTACATTAAGATTGCTAAAGAACAATTTATAAATCTAGTAACCTTACATTTATTTATATCAGAGGCAAAATACTTGATGTTAGGTTGTTAACGAAATGGACACTTGACAGTTGCCTAATAAAAAAAAGTCTAAATGAAAATAATCAAAATATTTTAACTTCAAACTACATTTTTAATAGCAACCGTATGCAGCTGCATTTTACTGCCGGTTGAAAATTTTACAACTGCTTCCCTTTTCCATAACAGTTGAGTCCTTTTTACTTTTAATTACCCATATGTTAACATATGGTAATGAAAGGGTTGTTTTCGGTCAAAACAAAATTGTCCATTTTTTGGCATTTCTCCACGTTTTGGAACATCCCGAGGTAAAAAAAAGTAGTATAAAAGAATAGTGTGTCTGTGTGTACGGAGTCATCATGTTTCAAGAACTAATTGACCTACGATATTTCAATTTCGTGCACAAGTTAATGGTGTCCATGGAACGTATCATTAAGTTTTTCGCATGCGCAAAACCTGAAAAAAATCATGTTTTTCAGCAATTGCTAAAAAAAACAGCTCTAATGAGATGTAAAAAGTTGGAAAACGAGTGTCCTTAACACAGAGTTCTCTTCCATTGAGCAACGCTCATCATCGACCGTTTTCCTTCTGTCCTGTGTTTCACTTACAAGAAAGAATAATGTAAAAATTATCGAAAAGTATATCGCCAAACTGGCAATTTTTTCAAACAAATAAAAGGTATAAAATGGTAATAACACTATTCCACATCAAATTTAAATGCAGTGACCAGTATTATAGTGTAATTGAAAGTTGTGCGATGTTCCACAGCTCTAGTTCCACTTGCAGTGCGATTCGCATAGAAACTTGTGACATCCACTAGAGGTGTCAGTAGAACTGATAGCTTCAACGGAGATAAAAAATAAAAAGGGGACTATGACTTTACAAGAAGTAGAACTAAACTGATTAAGAAGGATTTCTTCCCTGGTGCTTTAGTACAAGTAAAATATAACAGATCAAATAAATCAAATGCCCGTGATCAAACACGGGCATTTGAAAAATAAAATTCGCTCATTCATGAAACTGCGGCTATGACATCTTTTTGCCACTATAATTCATGAACTGAAGAGTCCCAAAAATGTATCCCCCCCCCCCCCCCCGAAAAAAATAGTGTTTCGAAATCGATTGAATGAAGTGTCAGTTTTAAGCAGCTTTTGTGCTGAACTAATTGGAATAACTTTCAGATAAATTTGTGTACTCAATTTTAAGATATACTGTTTTTGAGGTGAAAATACGCAATCACACATGTGGTATCGGAACACACCTTCTCCCTTCTCTTAACAAACATTGCCTTCTAGCAGAAAAGAGCAGTACAAGACAACAGCTGAATTGAATACTTCCAACGAGATTGTCGCGAGGCATGCACACAAATTGTAACCTGCCAGCGTAAAGACGTTAATAACTAAATAAATTAAAAGACCAGCAATGCCTTCTTGTTACTACCTGCCTTCAGGTACAGTACGCAAAAAAAATCCGAACGCTGCCTATATCTTGTATTCTAATTGATGAAATAACAAAAGTCAAACACCGTTGTAAATTGTGAAAGGTCTTCATTAATTGTATATAATTTGTTTTATTATAAAGGGTCATCTACATCTTTCAACTGAACCAAACTTTGAAAAGTTCAATGGTAACCCCATAATATTATACCATATTTAGATTTAGAATCCAAAAAATAACCCATCTAAATACCAAATTTCATAATTTTCTAATGAGTGATTAGTAATTTAAATTAGGTAAAAAAACATGTCAAATTAATCTTAAGCGAAAAAAATGCTTTTTTTGTCATAAATTCTTAAATAATAAATAGATTTTAGTAATTTTTGTTTAAAACGATAGTTTGTTAAATGCCACGCAATAATAGCAATAAACTTTTGCACTAGTGTTTTAATAATTTATAAAACAAGATTTAAAAAATTTAAATAGAAACATGAATGCACATTTTTGTTTTATTTATTAGATTTATCATCGTCGAAAACAGCTCCAGAATAGTTTACATTTCATTTTGACTTTTGGTTCTCAATATTTTAGCAAAAATGTAAAAAAAATCTTATTTTAAGGGACCGTGTAATAGATTAAATCTTGAAAAACGCAAACGTTCTATTCTTCGACCACTTTAAAGAGATTTGCCCTGAAGATAGGCCAAAACATTTTTGCTCATAAGTCACATGTTTCTCAACATAATGAACTGAAATTTGGTAGTTTGGGTAAACGAAGTATTTTAAATCGAATGAAAACATACAAAAATAGGGTTTGGTATTGAAATTTTTAAAGATAGAGTAGTGAAGTTTACTTAGTAGACAACCCCCTAAGAAATAATTTTGCTCCAGACATATAGAAAATCGCAAACAAAACATTTTGGTGCAAACTACAAGATTCTACGATGATTAGAACCAAAGATATAGACATCGCTTGATTTCTTTCTTTTTTTTTAAATCTCTACTTACATTTGAAGCAAGAATCGCAAAATGTGATGAAAAGTATATCGCAAACAAATAAGTAACTGATTGAAATAAATTTTAATTCATGAATGCAATACGCTCTTTGTTTCGGAAAAATACAAAATAAACCCTTGAACTTGCTGTCAAAGCAAAATGTGCGATGTAGCACTATACAGAAGGACATAGACATAAGATAAAAAGGAGAAACTGGAAGTAAATAATTAAGATTTTAAATACTTTTTGATATCAACAAGAAAATCTTTTTTTAATCATATATATATATATATATATATATATATATATATATATATATATATATATATATATATAAAGATAGGGAATTTTGGGAGCGTGTCAATCCGAGACGGACCATAAAATTGTGAATCCAATACTTTAACGCTAAAAGAAATATTGCCAGACTCAGGGTTCCAACCTTTATTGCGAATGAACACACTTATTTTGCATTATTTGGAGGCAGCCGATGTCTCATTTTCAAAAACGTATGGCATAGCCTATCTTTGAAAAATTTACAAAGGAATATTTCACTATCAAGATAATGAACATTCACCAAATGCATTCACCAAATATGGTTAAATGCTTTTATGCTGACACTTTTCTGTAAAGGCTGTCTCTATATGATCATTGTATAAACTACTAACCAGACTCATGGAAGATGACCAAAGAGATTTGATTGAGGATGTCTTGAGTTGCTATGGTTCAATGAAACAGGCTACGAAGGAACTTGAAGATTTTCGAACATTAATTTTTTTTTATCTGTAAATACTCAGAATATTTATGTAAAGAGAAATACCAAGTGATATTATAAATACAGGATGGATTGAAATTAAACAATGTTTTTTTTTTCTTTTTTTTTTTTTTTACTTCTAATTACACATATGCAATAATACATAGGGTAATGAATATATAAGATTCGGTAAAAAAAAAAAATCGTTTCTTTGCATTTCTTCACGTTTTGGAACATCCTGATCTCGAAAAAGGGATCTAGAAAAAATGTATGTCTGTGTGTGTGTCTGCGTGTACGTGGTTAGCATAACTCCCGAGCAAATTGACCTTCGATGTTCAAATTTGGTGATGGCCCAATGACCTACCATTAAGGTTTTCGCCAAAATCGCGCATGCGCATAAGGTAGGTGCCATTGAAAAAATCATGTTTTTCAATGGCATTGATTGGCAACGAATTTCATCAAAAATTGCTGCGGTAATGACTCTTAAGATGTTTTAAACATCCCCACCTCCGAAATTCCCGTAAAAATGCTTTAATGGCTTAAAAAGTTGTAAAACGAATGCCTTTAACACAGAGAATTATCGAAGAGTATATCGTCACAATATCCATTTTGACAAAGGTGTTTATTATTATTATTATTATTATTATTTGTAAAGTCCCATATTACAACTATTGCAAAAAGTATCGCCAAACTGGACAAAAAACCACGTCGGTAATATAGTGTAATTCAAAGTTGTGCGACGTTCCACACCCTTAGTTTTTAACTTCAGAGAAAGTTGTAGTTTCTTTTGGAACAAGCATCATTGGTATCAACTTGATAAATTGAAAAATGTCGAAAGAAATTTGTGAGAAAACTATGGCCTATTTTGGTGAAAAATATTGGAGGTACAAAATAAAGAGAAGAGATTATGCTTCAACCCTATTTGCCTTAAATTCCTTGGTTAGGATAAATGAAAAAGTAATCAGTATTGACCTAATGATACTTACCAAAGAGTTATAGTTTGGATGAACACTTGATGATCTATCAGATTATCAAAAATACCAGATTCGCCCACACGTCTAAAAGTTTTTCACTAATTTAGGGATCAGAAAAAAACAGAATTCTTCATACAGGTGGGATTTGTCCTATGTTGAGGATAAAGATGCGTGAAGGAAAGGGATTATTTTAGCATAAACGCATTTTTTTTTTTTATTGTAGGCATATAAATGGAATAAAAACAGTAATTGTATTTATGCTGGTGAATGTAATTCATATGTAGATACAATGTATTCCCATTGGAACCTTCGATTTCAGATTTAAAATTCTTTTGTATTGTGTTTGCGGGAGGCGACTTGAATCGTCGAACGTCATTAAGAAACCTATAAAAGCTCCATACTTCGGTCTGCCACGCCTTTTCAGAATAATTTACTATTGGCGCTAGCCAAACGTCACCCTCGCCTCACATTTTTCTGGCAATAAACTTTTGTTTTACTTGTCCACGATTTGCTTACTTATAACGGTCAACATCCAATGTACCGTTGTATACAGATTTTAATAAATCAGTATAAGTACCAGAAAATAGTAGTGCGAAACGGTGTTTTATTAATTCAATGATACAAGTAAATACAGAAAGAATACATCACCATATCGTTTCACATAGATATAACTTTATTACAACTAAGAGCAGTTGCTATCCTTCCGTAATTCATCATTAAAGAAGTCTTTTATAAAATAGATTTAAAACACGAGTCTCTTACATTATCACTTCAAACTTAAAAAGTACTTGTAGACTGAGAGGCGACTGCAATTTTTGGACCCCATCGAACATCATTCTGAATTTTTTATAGAAATTAGAGAAAAGTGAGTAGATTAGGAATCTACTGGTTTGCCGTGGCAAAAATGGCCGAAACTGGTCAAAAATCGACTTTTAATAAGTTGAACTAAATCCAATTGCCAAATGCGCCATAACTTGCCAAATAATGAGCATTGTTTTTTAATTTGCTAACCCTCACTCTTTAATTTTCAATTATGAAGGTTGCAGACGATTCAGATATCTGACGATGGTCTACTTGCATCTATTAAAAGAGAGCCATGTTGGCAATAAACATTACGTCACTGATGAAGTAACTAATGTCACCAATTAGGCTTACTTTTAAAAAATAAAAGTTTTCCGAGCCAGAGATCAGAAATCGTTTGTGCTTTTTCTCATTAAAAATCAAAATGCAGTGGGGCCAGACGAAAAAGTTTGTTCTCTTTTTGGCAAGTTATGACATATTTGGCAATCGAATTTTAGTTCAACTCATTCCAAGTCGATTTTGGATCAGTTTCGGCCAATTTTGCCACGGCAGACCAGTGTATTCGTAATCTACTAACTTTTCTCCAATTTCTATAAAACATTCAGAATGATGCTCGATGAGGTCCAAAAATTGCAGTCGCCTCTTGGTCTAATGTATAAATTGCAGTTAAATACAATTACATAATAATTTTGTTACCTAAAATATCCTGATAGTATGTCCATACCACAACTATAAAATATATCTTCTATGTTTAAAAACCCGGAACTTACTCGTATCTGATTATAATAAAAGCTAAATTTTCTCACTGTTGAGAATCAATAAACAATATCGCCTTTTTCAATCCACTTCCCTAACATACACCCCTATGTGTCGTATTTACGTCACTTTTAACTCTAAACGAGCAGAAACTTATGCGGACGAAATTATTTCCCGACCGTTTGTTCTCGGTATTTATTGATTTCCATTTTTCCCTCACACACAAAGCTCCACAGAAATCACAATGCTTTGCCATTGTGTGGCTGTTCGTTATCTCCTAATTTACGCGGTTTTTAATGATTTTTTTATCAGCTTCGGCAGAGAACAAAATGACCTTTTTCTTTGATTTTTGCAAACCGACGACTCTATTATTGATTTGCGTACAAAATAAATAATAAAAAAAAAAAAATCATCGTCTTCGCGGATAAATAAATTTGCTCCGATGATTTATATTTTCTTTTTCTTATCGGACAATTGAAATCGGAAGAAAGAATCGTATTCACTGTTGCCAGCGACGAAAAACAATTTGTCACGAAAATCGTTTTGCTTCTTGCGCTGGTATGTTTCTGTTATTGTTTTTATAAAACTCTCGCGGTCGTAAAGGGGGCTTATTTATGCACATTTTACCTTGATGGTAAATAATGTTCCAGATAGGCTTATTTGTATTCCTGTTAAATAAGCACGGAAAAACACGATTAAAGGAAATGAAAAGAAGGAAAGTGGAAATTTTAGACTTGAGGGAGTTTAAAAGCTTTTAATGTAATTGAAAACAAGTAAAATTGAAGATTTCCTGTGGAATAAATAATCAATTTTATGTGGTCGTGTTGTTTCAACTTGAAATAGTTTCCTTTTTTTTTTTTTTTTTTTCATTAAAATTAAGATTTAATTTTCTTATGTAAATATTTTACTTAATTCATATTTGCAAAGCGATCATAAAATTTGGAAGCAAATTTTAGCATATTTCTTTTTTATTTCAATCTAAAGTATAGCGCTCTTATTTTTACAAAAATAATCGTGAACTTTTAAAGTAATGATTTTATGTATGTTGGTGATTTTATATGCAGATTGGCAACATAGACCGATTGTTTACAAATCGGAATTAATGAATGCTGAACGGTCGAATAGGGACGAATATTTGTCATTGCTATCGCACAATTTAAAAAAAAAAAAAAAAAAAAAAATGGTAGGCAGCATGCTCTTTAGGCACCAACTTTTCTTCTCCATACACCACAAAATTATTTTTCTCGAACTGTTTATGACTTATGTAACAAGGTTATTTATATAAAATTAATTCAAAAACATTTTAGGAAAAAGTAAAACCTCAAACCAGTTTATTTATCATTATAAAAATATACATATCAATACCATACATTGTTTTTAAAAATGTATTTTTGTGATATAGCGCTAAAATGAAGAAAGCAAATTTTATTAATAATTCTGGATAATAATTGCTGGAAAAAAAGTCCATACAAGTAATCTCATCATTTCAAAATTACTTATTCTAATATCATACTGTTAAAGATTCGATAAAATACTATAGATTTAATATGAGAAAACACTTTATTGCCGATATTTACATCAAATTTTGAAACAGTCTATAAATTCATGGAACGACAGCGCCAAGTCCCAAAAAAACCATATCGAGTGGAGTTGAGTAACACCCGTTGGAGCTGGTAATACGTAAACATACTCCCACCTTGCAATTGATGTGGTCTCTGGAAATTGCAATAAATATCACAAATCAAGTCTATTGGGAATTTTAACCCGTCGACCACTTCTTGTGACAACATCTGGGACTACTTGTGTTGAAGAATCATCATCTTCACTGGAATCTGGATCATCTGAAGTTACAGATCGCAAAGGCCTTATTCTTTCATCCCTTTGCTGCACAATGAATGGTAATCTTTCAGAACTGCTGATTTCCAAGGAATAAAGTCTCTGAAAAGGTCTCAATTTCTCTCCGTCAGCTGTTCTCACTTTTGCGACTCTTGAATGTCCATCTGCTCCAGGGAGGACTTCAATTATGATTCCTAAAGGCCAGTTTATGCGCTTGGAATCAGTCTCAAGAAGAACCACATCTCCAATACTCAATGATTCTTCCCGGCTGTGACCCTTTTGTACCAACATTGCTAAATATTCGTTACGAAATCTCATTCTTAAATCATGCCGTAATTTGTGTACGAAACGCAATCTTCTATTTAAGCTTTTATTATTGATTTCATCTAAATCAGTTGTTTCGCTGTTAGGAATGCTTTGCAAAAAACACGCAGGCGTTAATGGTTTCAGATCCTCAGAAGTGTCTTCAATATATGCCAGCGGCCCGGAGTTTATCGTGGCCTCACAGTCACAGAGGATAGTTTCCAATTCTTCGTAGTTTACACATTTTCTGCCTAAAATTCTCCTTAACATTTCCTTTAACATGCAGATCATGCGCTCCCACCATCCGCCCCACCATGCGGCGGTTGGAGGGTTAAACTTCCATTTAATTTTCTTGATAGTCGAAAATGACATGATCTTGTTCCAATCTAAATTTGTCAGAGCATTGTTTGTACCGACGAAATTTGTACCGTTGTCTGTGTAGATTGTATCCACTCGACCTCTCCTAGTGAAAAACCTTCTTAAAGCCATTATAAAAGCTTCTGTGGACAAGGAATTTACTAACTCTAGATGAACAGCCCTATAAATGGCACAGGTAAAAAGCACAACCCATGTCTTTTCGCCAGATCGTAAATACAAGGGGCCTGCAAGATCAATCCCTGAAACTTCAAATACTGCAGCAACCTTTATTCTGTCCTTAGGAAGAGGGGCAAAAGGTGACTCGATAGGTTTGACTTTGAATCTTCTACAGGCAATGCATCTAGAGCTTACTTGCTTCGCTAATTTAGTGATTGAAATAATCCAGTACCTTTCTCTTAAATTGGCAATCAGAGTTCGAAGTCCCGCATGATGTAGTTCACAATGCTTTTGCTGAACTAGTCTGTGAATAATCTTGTGGTCCGCAGGCAACAACACTGGACATTTGAAACTTTCATCTTCTTCTCCCAGGAGAAGCCTAGTTCTAAGTCGGACAACGTCATTTTCATCTTTGAATGTTTGCATGGTTTTCAAGGACTTCATTCTGTTTCCGAGGAAACTTTCTTTCTGAATTAATTTCAGCAAACAATCTTCAGCTGACTGTACCTCTTCATATGTCAGTTCCGCTTCCTTAAATTTTTCCTTTTGTTGACAGTTTTTAATGAAACGGAGTATCCAGGCAAGCATTCTGAGAATCTTAGAATACTTTGAGAAGTAAAGGAACTTGTCAGAAAAATTACTTGATTCGTGTTCCACATTACTGACTATTGCCTTCCTCTTCTCAGATTCAACTAAATTTTCATCAATATCTTGTATCTCATTCAATGGCCAGAATTCTTGTGATTTCCATAACCAGTCTGGACCCTCCCACCATTTGCTCTTCAATAAAACCTTAGCATCACAACCTCTTGAAGGAAGATCGGCAGGACTCCTCTGACCGGGTACGAAATGCCAATCTTTAGAGTCAGTATTCTTTCGTATTTCTGCAACCCTATTTCCCACAAATGTATTCCAAGAACTTTCTCTTTTGATCCAAGCTAGGACCACTGTAGAATCAGTCCAAAAGTACACTGTATTTGTTGTCAACTCAAGACCGTCTATCACTTGAGTATATAATCTAGATAATATCAGGGCTCCCATGAGTTCCATTCGAGGAATGGTAATCTCCTTGGTAGGTGCCACTCGGGATTTGCTTGCTACTAATTTTACCGAAATCTTCTCATTAAATTCAGATCGCAAGAAAATACAAGCTGCATAAGCAACTTCACTGGCATCACTGAAGCAGTGAAGACTTATTTTACAATCCTCAAATGGACCTGAAACTAGTCTTCTTAGAATTTTGCAATCTTTCAGGAAGTGCAATTTCTTCACCCAGGTTAAAAATGCATTGGATACACCTGATGGAAGAACATCATCCCAATTAATTTTCCTTTTCCAAATAGTTTGAAGTAATACTTTAGGAATCAATGAGACGGGGCATGTCATCCCAATAGGGTCGAATAGTCTATGGGCAGTAGACAACACAATCCTTTTAGTTATCTTTTCTTCTGGAATTTCAACCATACTGTTGCAGAAAAGTTCGTCGCATTCGGTATCCCAAGTGACACCCAGAATCGGAATAACTCTCTTGTGTGCCTCTTCTACAATTTTTTCAGAAGCAACCCACCCTCGTAGTTCAAATTGTGCCGAAGCCATCAACTCCTTAGCTTCAGAAATAAATTTCGCGGCCTCTTCCTTAGTTTCTAAACTTGTGACACAATTGTCAACATAAAACGATTTTTGAAGATGACGAGCGATTTTCTTCCTTTCATCTGAAACGTTCTCTAGATGGTGGGCTATAGTTGCTCCTAATAAGAATCGACTGGGAGAAGCTCCAAACACTACTCTACAGTGTCGAAGAGTAATAAGTTCTTCTTGTTTTTAAAACTCCTTCCACCATAAAAATTTGAAAAAGTTTCTATCTTTTGGATTCAGACTAATCTGTAAAAATGCTCTTTTGATGTCTGAGGTTATGCCAATTGCATTTTTTCGAAATTGCATTATCAATTTTGGCACCAACTCTAATAAATTTGGGCCCTTTTCCAAACAATTATTCAGGGAATTTCCTTTGGTATCCTTTGCCGAGGCATCGAAAACTGGACGAATTTTCGTTGTTGTATCACCAGTTTTGATTACAGGATGATGTGGTAAATAGTGTCCTTTATTGTCATCTTTTTCTACAATCTCAATGACTCCATCTTGAATCCACTCGTTAAACACATCATTATATTCACTTATATGTTCAGACCGAATAAGATTTTTAGTAGTTGACATTAACCGTTTATTGGCCAAATCTTTGTTGAACTCTAATTCTGGACGTCCACTTTTCCACGGCAAACATACTTCATACCTTTCGTCTTCGTTTCTTTTAATAGTTTTAATGAAAAAATTCTACGGTTTCTTCATCCTTTATCTGTCTTGACTTGACTTCTACCGGATCTCTTATACCCAGGACATCTAGGTTCCATAATTCCGTCAAATCCAAATTGGTAGCATAAGTGATGCTCTCCAAAGATTTAGAGTAGTGTGTTTGTTTACCTTGAAGTGTCCATCCAAGTTTTGTTTTAATAGCAATTAGATTCTTGTCAAGGGGTTCAATTATTCCCGTTAATAACGCACCAAGGTAATCTGCTCCTATTAGTAAGCCTATTTCAGGTACATCTTCTCCTGTATCACTTAAAATAATATTTTTTCTTTTCAAAATGGGATAAATATTAGGATCCTGCACCCGTGGAATAGGACCACAAATTTTCCTTTCATCCAAAACGGAAATATCATGCTTAAAATTCGAACACAAACTTTGCAATGTAATATCATACACATTGTGGAATTCTTGTTTAGTTTCGTTGCCCCCGAAAAGTCCATGGCTCATAATTCGTGATCTACTGGTTTTAAGCCTAATTCCTCAGCAATATCTCTCCTTATGAAAGATCGCTGCGCACCAGTGTCAAACAATCCTCGGACGATCCTGGACCTGTCATTATTGACGATTTTCACTAATACAGTTAACAATAAGGTTGATGAATTCTTCGGTGACAAGAGAACCTTTGCTTCTGATTCAGGTGGTTTATCTTGCTTTGCTGGATTTATATTGGGGCACATAATACTATGATATTTTTTCTTGCATAAGATGCACTTCATATAGGTTTTGCAAACCTTCGAATTGTGACCTGGTTTTAAGCAGACGAAACACGCACCCTTTCTTTTCAATGCTTCTTTTTTCTCCTCCAGCGACATGTCAACCGCCTTAAAACATTCTGATGCACTGTGAAAGGACTTATTACAGAATAAGCATTGCTTGTCATTTTTCTCTAACTTATTCCTTTCACTAGATACAATGCAAGCAGCAGTAGGAATTTTATCTTTCAGTTTAAACCTTTGAGATTCTTGAGTTTTTCCGAAACCTGATCGAGCAAGCTGTAGCCTCTCATCACTTTCAACTTCCGATCGAAGAAATTCTGACAAGTTTCCCAAAATATTTGCCTTGTCTTTATTTTCAACTCTACTACGCGTTCGTTCCCACTCCTTGATGAGATCTTCTGGTAGGGCAGATTCTACTAAAGGATATAACATCGCTTCGTACTTGTCAGACGTCACACCTAAAGTCTCAAGTGCTCGTAGTTGAGTTTCTAATTTATCGTAAAGAATACGCAAAGTAAAATTTTCCCCACTCTTTGCTTGAGTTAAAACAAGATTTAAAAGTTCACGAACATAAATTTGGATTAACAGCTCATCTTTAGCAAAACGTGACTTCAGTTGTTCAATAGCTTTATAATAATTTGTACCGGATGGTGGAAAACTTTCTACCAAATCTCTTGCCGAAGAGCCAATTTCTGTTGCTTGCAGAAGATATTGAAATTTGTCACCAGAGTCGATACTATCATCTTCATGAATTTTATTGAACTGTCCCCAGAATCCAAGCCAGTTCTTGATATCACCGTCAAAACGTCTTAACTCCAACTTAGGAAGACGAAAATTTCGCTTTGTTTCATTTATAGCGCCCGACAATACATTTCCTTCAGTTGGCGACAAAATTAATTCAACCTTTGTTTCCATAGCAATCCATTGATCACGATAAATTTTCCGTTAAATCAATGTCACTAGAAAATTCATCTTCATCAAAGGTTTCCATTTCTAACCACACCATCTTTAATTTTTCATCTAATTGAAATAATCGGTTAGCTTTGTCCTTCAAAATATTGAATACAGGTATCAATTCATTCTTACTTACGGCTTCTGTCTTCATAACGGTTTCCACTTCTTTCAATGACATTGTAAATAATCGCCGGAGTTGCGTTCTCTCTCGTTTTAAACTATCCATAGTCCTTTTGCGGACGCCACTTGTTAAAGATTCGATAAAATACTATAGATTTAATATGAGAAAACACTTTATTGCCGATATTTACATCAAATTTTGAAACCGTCTATAAATTCATGGAACGACAGCGCCAAGTCCCAAAAAAACCATATCGAGTGGAGTTGAGTAACACCCGTTGGAGCTGGTAATACGTAAACACATACATTAAAATATGTATTTTTACGAAATTGCACAAAATTGATGACAGCACATTTTAATAAGTGTAAGGGATTTTTCAGTATTTCTGAAAATTTGTAAAATATACACAATACATTAGAAAAAGTATCAAGTGTTAAGCATGCCACGTTTCTCAAGTAGTTTTAAGTTTCCTCTATCAAGGAATTCAATATGATAAAAAAATAATCTCTAGAACGTCCTCAAAATCTTTTCTTCGGTACAAAATGAATCGTCGAAAGAAAATAAAATAACAACAAAGTTTCTCCAGGGGAATAATTTCATTATCGCCAAGAATTTACATATAAAGCTACCTTATCAAGGTTCACCAGAAGCACAGAAATATTGAAATACGAAAGAAGAAAAAACCCAACTTCATATGACTCAAGAGCACAAAAAGAAAAAACTACATTGAGATAAATGCCACTAGTCTTGGCAGTTTGAATATGAAAGAATCATCTTTTCTGATAAAAACAAAAATCAATTTTAGATTGCCAGGGTGGTTGGTCGTACTATTCAGGAAAAGTCACCCATTCTTCGAATGTGAAAGAATGTCTTGGCAGTTCGGATATGAAAGAATCATCACTTATAATAAGAACAAAACTCAATGTTGAATTGCCAGGAGGGTCGGTCGTACTATTCAGGAAAAGTCGCCCATTCTTCAAATGTGAAATATGTCTTGGCAGTTGGAATATGAAAGAATCATCTTTTCTGATAAAGACAAAAACCAATTTTGGATTGACTGGGTGTTTGATGCTTTCAGGAAAAGTCACCCATTCTTCAAATGTGAAAGAATGTCTTGGCAGTTGAAATATGAAAGAATCATCTTTTCTGATAAGAACAAAATTCAATTTTGGATTACCAGGGTGGTTGGTCGTACTATTCAGGAAAAGTCACCCATTCTTCGAATGCGAAAGAATGTCTTGGCAGTTGGAATATGAAAGAATCATCTTTTCTGATAAAAACAAAAATCAATTTTAGATTGCCAGGGTGGTTGGTCGTACTATTCAGGAAAAGTCACCCATTCTTCGAATGCGAAAAAATGTCTTGGCAGTTCGGATATGAAAGAATCCTCACTTATAATAAGAACAAAACTCAATTTTGAATTGCCAGGAGGGTCGGTCGTACTATTCAGGAAAAGTCACCCATTCTTCAAATGTGAAAGAATGTCTTGGCAGTTCGAATATGAAAGAATAATCTTTTCTAATAAGAACAAAAATCAATTATAGATTGCCAGGATGGTGGGTCGTACTTTTCAGGAAAATTCGCCCATTCAGTATAGTGGTTAACGCATCAGACTATCACAATGGTGCGTCTCGATTTTAATCCAGGGTAAGATATGGATGTAAGACGTGGATGCCCTAAGTAAGAGACAACGATGGCCCTCCAACTAAGTGCCCCATCACAACCATCGCCGGTAACCAGCACATTGCCTACCAGCACATTGCAAGTGACTGTAAGTACTTGGGCCCGCCTTTAGAAAAAAAACTATTCAGGAAAAACCGGCACTTACTTTTAAAACGACAACATAGTGAAGAGTCACTTATGGTGGGGGAAGCGTTTGGACATTGTGGTCAACTTAATTCCGTATTTCCCTGTAGATTGTATGTTTCTGCTTATTATTATCAAGACCTTCTGGAAGACAATCTGTGGCCATTCAAAGAGATACTATGGTTATTCGCTGACGAAATTAGGGGACCTTTTATCTTTTCAGTAAGAAAAGGCATTCTTCATCAACGCTAACAGCAGCATGGGAGTAGTTTTTAATTAATGGAACTCACGTGATGTATCAGCAAGCAGTTTATAGAAATCGAAATCGTATGGAAAATGCTAAGATGTTTGTTATTTAGAGTTTACTACACTAATGAACGTGATACAAAACAGGTTCACAAAACCCACGGTAATTTAAAAAGTAATTTGAGATTCAGAAAGAAAATGGCATTATTTTAAAGGTAATGAATTCGTGAATATTAAAAAAAAAAAAAAAAAAAAAAACGCAGACTTGAGTCAAATTTTGCAATTCCTAATGTATATGTATACCTTAAGATAGTAAATTAAGAGTGTCAATTATTTTGAAGGTGCGTTATGTCATTACTTCTACTGTATATATTTTATGCCAACCATGATGAAACATGGTTGGTTGGTTGATTTGTTATGGTACAATATATGGTGTAAAGAATACAATATCATCTCTATGGGTATACCTGTTCGGTTCAACCTAATCATGGGTTTGTTATCCTGATCAAATTGACGGTCTGACGGACTTCCAACTGCAAACATCAACCAAACGCTACTTCAATTTCTACTCGACCACCTGATGACTGTAGGGTTAGCGCTCTGGCCTCTCATACCAAAGGTGACCGGTTCGAATCCTGGGTTAGGCATGGATGTTTCTTGTGGTTTGGAATTCGCATTATGCTTTAGGTCCCGGCCTGAGTAGCCGTTATTGTGCATAAAAATAGTCGTTGAGCGTACAAACCAATTTCTACACCTGGGCGTTTGAAGAAATGCTACAACTTTTACTGGTTCTTGCGGCCGTGTTAAATATTGTTACGAATTTTTGTATATTTGTAAGTATTTCGTAGTGCTAATTTTGTAAATAGGAACGTTTATGTACATTTCGCTTAAGGCAGTGCAATAGTTCGCCTTTAATTTGTTTCCCTGCAATGAATCTCTTGATGCTTAATAACGAGTTTTACAGAGGTATAATTCTGGGAAGCGAGTTTCAAGGGACAGGGCCTTTACAATTATAGTAATGGGAATCTCGCCAAGTTGGCGACGGTTTTGGCGACTAATTTAAGTCGCCAAGTGTCGCCAAACTTGGCGACCATTTGGCGAAATTTTCGTTCCCCATGTACATGTATAGGACTTTTCGACTACAATCTGGAAAGTTCTCCAAATTTCTCTCTCTGGAAGGTTAGTGTAGATTCGCCACTCGTATATAAGGACGACCATGAGTAGGAGTAGTTAGTTGTTGATTTTGAGTCACTGAATTAGTTGACTGAGTTAACATTCCGAGTAGTTCTAAATCGAACTGTATTGCATTGTCTTTTGCAGTGATTTAGCAGTTGTTGTCAAGTTTTTAACTGCTGTTTTGTGCTCTATCGAGGTGAAAAGAGCTGTATTGTGTCTACTAGAATGAGAAGTTCTGGAGCTGTAAGAGAACTGTGAAGAGTTATTTTGGAATAAATTTCTGCAAGTTTTGATCTGCTTTGGCTTCAAATCTTTCGAACCCGTCCAACGCAACAATATAGTTGTCGACATGTATCCTACATTTTTTTGCTTGTTGGCTGGAGACTAGTTTTTAAATGTAATTCGTAAATTTTATAACATTTTTACCATGTTATTAAATACCCAGATATATTATCACCTTCCAAATCGAGAGTGTGAACCACTGATCTCTAATGCAGTCTTGATCTAAGTCACCCTTGATCCCAATTCATGGTAGGCTCAGTGCTGACTAGTACTCCACTAATCTATATAACTATGTGCTTCCTACGCTGTGGTAATTATACGGGTTGGATCATTGTTACTTCCAAGATGACAACGCCTCTTGTCATGTTGCGAGGTCCACCATGGATTAGTATGATGACTGCGGGCTGAACCGACTGGACTGGACTGCTCAGAGTCCAGACGTGAATCCTATGGAACACCTCTGGGACGAGTAGGATTGCCGAATTAAGGAATGCTTCAACCGTCCATAATCGGAGAAAGAACGCACATGTCCACTCCAAGCCGAGTGGAAGAAAATACTACTGTCCATCATCCAAACAGTTGTGGAAAGCATGCCCCGGAGTGTCAATACTGCAATTGCCTCAGGTGGAGGCTCAACCTGAAACCAAGAATAAATTGTGTTTATTGCTTTTATCACAGGTGTCCAATTACTTATTGGTAGACAGTGTATACTAGCAACTTCCCCCGAACTAATTAGAATGTGTTGTAATCATGGGCAACCTATTACGTAGCATAGATGAGGGGAAGTATTCAATTGGCTTCATCTGCTTGTAGAGCAGATACCACTTATAAGCTGTCCAGTTG
This sequence comes from Linyphia triangularis, assembly GCA_963978545.1. Lineage (NCBI taxonomy): Eukaryota > Metazoa > Arthropoda > Arachnida > Araneae > Linyphiidae > Linyphia > Linyphia triangularis. The sequence goes on along the minus strand of OZ021723.1, from coordinate 12,962,697 downwards.
TTGTAGTTAGATATCAGAGATGTGTGGCCGACCAAACGGTAAGTGGTTAGTGTAAGCAGTAGTAGGCAGTATGTAGGTTAGTAGTAGGCAAGCTTCTAGACCGCGAGGTTGCGGGTTCGAGTCCCGTGTTAGGCATGGGTGTTTGTAAATGTATGTTGGCTTGTCTAATGACGAATGTTTCGGCGCATTATAGCCCTCGTGTTGCTGACGGCGCCAGACAATCTGAATACAACCAACCAACCAGAGATGTGTGAACAATATAAAAGACATTAGCCACATTTCAGTTAACATAATTTTAACTAGGAGCGTAGAACATCGCACAACATTCAATTACACTATAATACTGATGTCAATTTGTGTCGTTTACCGTTTTTATATTTTTAACATTCATTAAGAAAAAATTACCAGTTTGACAATATTTTTTTTAGTGATAATTCTTGTGTGGGACTTTAAAAAAAAAAAAATCTTCGCCAAATTGGTGATTCTGGCGATATACTTTTCGATGATCCTTATATTAACCTTTATTATAAGTGAAACTGAGGAGAGAAGAAAAAACGATCGTTGATGAAGTATGCTCAATTAAAGAGAACACTGTGTTGAAGACATTCGTTTTTCAATTTTTTACGCCATTAAAGCATTTTTGTAAGAATTTCGAAGGTGAAGATATTTAGAACACCTTAAGAGGCATTACCACATTGATTTTGATTAAAATCTTTTTTGAGCCGTTTTTTAGCAATTACTGAAAAACATGATTTTATTTCAACGGCAGCTACCTTATGCGCATGCGCAATTTTAACGAAAACCTTAATAGTAGGTCCCTGTGCCATCACCAACCCTCACACCAAATTTGAACATTGTTGGTCAATTTGTTCGGGAATTATGCTGACCACATACACGCAGACATTTTTTGTATATCACTTTTTTGAAATCAGGACCGTTCCAAAACATGGATAAATAAAAAAATTTAAAAAAACGACTTTTTCTTTTTGACCGAATGCTATACTTTCATTACCCTATGTATACATATGGGTAATTAATATTTCATGATATATTAAATATTGATGAATATTGTTATAATTTTATTAAATGGATTCATGAGTGAAAGATAAAGATTGTATTTTATTTTTTTACATAAGAAACAGCAAATAATTTAAATTTTATTTCTTTTTCAGGGTGGTCTTCAGACGGTCGGTTAGTCTCTCCAAAATTCAGACACTACCATCCTCGATTACTGCGTAAGTTTCTTACATTTACTATAGTCCGAGAGGCGACTGCAATTTTTGGACCTCATCGAACATCATTCTGAATTTTTTATAGAAATTGGAGAAAAGTGAGTAGATTACGAATCCACTGGTCTGCCGTGGTAAAAATGGCCGAAACTGGTCCAAAATCGACTTGGAATGAGTTGAACTTAAATCCGATTGCCAAATATGTCATAACTTGCCAAAAAGAGAACAACCTTTTTCGTCTGGCAACCCACTGTATTTAGATTTTCAATGAAAAAAAGCGCGCAAACGATTTCTGATCTCTGGTTCGGTAAAATTTGTACCTTTTAAAAGTAAGCCAAATTGGCGACATCAGTTACGTCATCAGTGACGTAATGTTTATTGCCAACTTGGCTCCTTTTTAACAGATGCAAGTAGACCGTCGCCAGATATCTATCTGAATCGTCTGCAACCTTCTTAATTGAAAATTAAAAAGTGAGGGTTACCAAATAAAAAAAAATTCTCATTATTTGTCAAGTTATGGCTCATTTAGCAAATGGATTTAGTTCAACTGATTAAAAGTCGATTTTTGACCAGTTTCGGCCATTTTTGCCACGGCAGACCAGTGGATTCGTAATCTACTCACTTTTCTCCAATTTCTATAAAAAATTCAGAATGATGTTCGATGGGGTCCAAAAATTGCAGTCTCCTCTCAGTCTACTTGTTTCCTTCTTCCTAAAATAGCTCAAATATATATACTTTGCTCAAAAATATACCACTTTTATATATATATATATATATATATATATATATATATATATATATATATATATATATATATAGTTTGTTAAGTATCGACATCGTAACAGCAAAAATTGATATGCAATCCAAACGTTTATAAACGCATGTTTTCCCGTCAATAATTTTTTTTCATATTGTAATGGGTGATCTTGCGTGTAGCAGCAATCATTTGATATTATATTTGTAAGTGGCACAAAGTATAATTATTATAAAAGCATTGCAAATAACTTTATTCTTTATTATGGCAATTTATGAAAAAACAGATGCCCCGAAAAGTTTATTGGTAAAGAAATGAACAAAATTCCCAGAGGATTTTGGTTTATCCATAAATAGAAATATTTCTTCGTTAATGCTATTTTTTGAAGAAACATAGAGAGTTTGTAGTAGTGCATAATCTAATGCTTTGATATCTTGTCATGGGGATTCTTTGCAAATGGTAGTTTACGAGCCATTTTCTTTTGAATCGTGTAATATCTCATTTTCTTAATGGTCTGCGCATAGTATTCGGAGATATTTTCAATTGGTGAGTCCTAATTATTTTATTAGCATATATTTTCTGGAATGAAACAACTATCTGTATACAAAAACTCTGGCTTTTTAAACGACGTTTTGGTAGGTAATATTTACCAACAAATAGAGCACTATACATCATAATTTTATAAAGATTAATCGTTATATCATGGCATTGCTACAAAAGTGACACAGCATAAAACTCTTCGAGTAAAAAGTATTAGAATGAGAGGCGACTGCAAGTTTAGGTACCCTATCGCACATCATTCTGAATTTTTTATAGAATGTGGAGAAATGTCAGTATATTACGAATCCATTGGTCTGCCGTGGCAAAAATTGCCGAAACTGGTCAAAAATAGACTTTGAATGAGTTGAACTAAATCCGATTGCCAAATATGTAATAACTTGCCAAAAAGTGAATTCGCATTTTAGTCTGGTAACCACTGTGATTTTCAATGAGAAAAAGCGCAGACGATCTCTGATCACTGGCTTGAAAACTTGCATGCTTTAAAAGTAAGCTAAATTTCCGACATTAGTAACGTCATCAGTGACGCAATAGACTGAGAGGCGACTGCAATTTTTGGACCCCATCGAACATCATTCTGAATTTTTTTATAGAAATTGGAGAAAAGTGAGTAGATTACGAATCTACTGGTCTGTCGTGGCAAAATTGGCCGAAACTGGTCAAAAATCGACTTTTAATAAGTTGAACTAAATCCAATTGCCAAATGCGCCATAACTTGCCCAATAATGAGCATTTTTTTTTTTTTTTTTTGGTAACCCTCGCTTTTTATTTTCAATTAAGAAGGTTGAAGACGATTCAGATATCTGGCGACGGACTGACTGACTGATTTGGGATGTTGGAGTTCCGACGGCCGGAACGGCCGTGCAACCTCCAAGATAAAAGTAAAATGAAACATAACTGCTATTAAAATCACATAAGTTAAAAGGGAAAAATTTAAAGGGAAACAAGTTAAAAACAGAAAGTCAGAAACATTCCGACAAAGCCGAACAACCAACCGCAGTTGGAGAGGGCGGAGCTAAGAACGAGGCGAAAAACGAGTCGTTTTAGGCTTGTTGTTAGGTGTGTTGGTGATTTCCTCATTGCACCTATGCATAAGGTTTTCGTGTTCCTTATATCTACGAGTAAAATTATCCACCATAGACTGAATGTTGGCAGCAGAGCCAGGACTAGATTCAACCTGATCAGTCATAGTAGAAATGTCGATCATCAGAGATCGCTCAGTGGAAGTGGATTGATCTATCATGATACGATCAACATCCATGAATATAGGAGTATCTGGTATACTAACGTCAGTGTTAGTTTCCTGGTGTTTTACCAGAATAGGGCCAGAATTTTTTGTAGCCTGGATGGGTAGCCTTTTGTAGAATCAAACCTGGATACAAAATCAGACTTATGCATGTACTTGAAGCGAGATGAATGCCACAAAATTACTTACGACTAGAATTCGAGTTGAAACTGACTTGTACTGTTCTTTTAGATTCAAGTCTGATTCTGCACACACTTCAACTCAAATATGAAAAATTTTTAGTCGTGTCATTTTTGCAGCGAGCGTGTAATATGATGCAATTAATAATTTCATCTACATATTTCTCCCCGAAAACTTTGCCATTTTTATGCATGGTAAACCTTGGTAGCCGAGTAACATTTCCATACATACCTAATACTACTCTCAAATTTACATAAAACTTAGGTTGTCTTTAAACTATGATAAGAGCTGCTTTTAGAATAATAAGGATGTAATATTTTTTTAAAAAGCGGACTTTGTGTCAATATTGTTATGAATTTTTCCACTGAGGCAATGATGGTACAGTTTTTACGGTATAAAAATATTTATTCTCTCTTCAGAAAACTCACAAAATTTATTCAAAGGCAACAGTGTAAGCACTCTCAAGCTTTAACACAAACTTCAACAAAAACAACTTCGAATACAGAGATTATACAAGCTCACTCCAATAGGTAAACAAAGCGATCAGCTTTAATCGAAGTCCGAAGTCAATCTAAAAACTTTCCCGATCTCCAGTCTTATTTATACTTGGCGCGAGAGAACATTCCCGAGATTTCCAGCCAATTCGTTGAAAAAGAAACATCTCGAAATGTCTCGATTGTTTTAGGTGTTGCCACCTTTTTCTAACTTGTAATATCGCTGTTAATAAATGAAATAAGATAAAATAAATTACAATAGAATTTTAAAATAATACGTCACTATTTACACTATATACAGACAATTTGTGCAACAATATCCAACTTTAAGAGTTTTATTAGTATAAGACCAAGCAAACCACATGATGACATACATAAATTATTTGGCAAAATACATGAGAATATAAAGTTTGAGTATCCATTATAGGTGGTATATATGTAACGGTAGATACATTTCCCGGCGTTAAACGGCTTTGTTCCACGATAACAGCGATATATATATTTAATGAATTAATCTACATAATAACATTTCTGGAACACCTTGTATCATGAACGAACGGAAAAATTGTCTATACACTCACAATCTCCCACGTGAAATTTTCTCACGTGGTAGATATATGGTTAGGGATCGGGCATCGCATGCCAAAGGTGCAGGATTCAATTCCTAGTAAGCATGGATTTATATTCTAGTTTTGTTCCTTCATAGCAGTTGTATTTTATATTTAGTGAATTAATCTACGTAATAAATTTTTTGGAACATAATGAGAGATCGGAAAAATTGTTTATACAATCACAATTTCCCACGTAAAATTTTCTCACGTAATGGCTATGTGATTAGGGCTCGTTCCTCGCAAGAAAAAGGTGCCGGGTTTGAATCCTTGTTAGCATGGATCACTGTTGTGGTTCGTAATCCACGTTAAGCTGTAGGTCCTGAACAGATTAATATTTATTGTGCACCAAAATAGGTCTTTACGTGTACAAACCAACCCATATAAATTTTATTTCATATTATTGATAACGTTTCAATTCCAAAAATATGTATATTCCTATTAGTCCGAGAGGCGACTGCAATTTTTGGACCCCATCGAACATCATTCCGAATTTTTTATATAGATTGGAGAAAAGTGAGTAGATTACGAATCCACTGGTCTGCCGTGGCAAAAATGGCCGAAACTGATCAATAATTGACTTGGAATGAGTTGAACTAAAATCCGATTGCCAAATATGTCATAACTTGTCAAAAATAGAACAAACTTATACGTCTGGCAACCCACTTCATTTTGATTTTCAATGAGAAAAAGCGCAAACGATTTCCGATCTTTGGCTCGGAAAACTTATATAGTTTAAAAGTAAGCCAAATTGGCGACATCAATTACGTCATAAGTGACGCAATATTTTTTGCCAACTTGGCTCCCTTTTAATAGATACAAATAGACCGTCGCCAGATATCTGAATCGTCTGCAACCTTTTTAATTGAAAATTAAATAGTGAGGGGTACCAAATAAAAAAAATGCTCATTATTTGACAAGTTATGGCGCATTTGGCAATTGGATTTAGTTCAACTTATTAAAAGTCGATTTTTGACCAGTTTCGGCCATTTTTGCAACAGCAGACCAGTGGATTCGTAATCTACTCACTTTTCTCCAATTTCTATAAAAAATTCAGAATAATGTTCGATGGGGTCCTAAAATTGCAGTCGCCTCTCAGTCTATATGTATTCTTACGATCATGTTAGTACGAATGCCGATGAATAATCATTTCTGAATCAATATTTACATTTGAGCAGAATTGAGTAAATTGTTTGCGATGAATGAACATCATTTCTTGGTTTTATAGAATAAACCTTTTGACAAATGACTTTCTGATGGCTCATTTTTCATAGCTTTATTCAAACCACTGATTTAGGGAAATGTTCTTTAAATATATTTCATGCAGACATTTAAATGACAAATGATGGAAGGGTTATGTTTTTCTATTCTTCGATAATCAGGCAGATACTAGTCAATATGGCAATAACAACTGCAATTTAAGATAATTTAGGACATTGGTTTTTTTATGTATCTGCAATATCAACTGGGGGTGTGAAACATTGCGCAACTTTCAATTACACTATATTACTGATGTAGATTTTTGCCAATTACCGTTTTTATATTTCCATTATTCGTTTAGAAAAAATGGCCAGTTTGGCAATATTTTTGTGATAATTGTAATATGAGTCTTTAAAAAAAATTCACCAAAATGGGAATTTCGGCGATAGACTTTTCGATAATTCTTATATTATCTTCCTTTCTTATAAGTGAGACAATGAAAAGAAGAAAAATAATCGTTGATAAGTCATGCTCAAGAAAAGTGATATCTGTGTTGAAGGCATTCGTTTTTCAACTTTTTACGCCATTAAAGCATTTTTACGGAAATTTCGCATATGGGGATGTTTAGAACACCTTAAGAGGCACTACCACAGCGATTTTTATCAAAACCGTTAGAGCCGTTTTCTAGCTGTTATTGAAAAAATCATTTTTTTCAATGATTGCTAACTTACGTGCATGCTCAATTTTGATGAAAACCTCCATGGTAGGACCCATGGCCACCAGCAACCCGTATACCAAATTTGAACATCGTAGGTCAATTTGTTTGGGAATTATACTGACCACAGACACACACACACAGACAGACATTTTTTTATAGATAACTTTTTTGAAATTAGGATGTTCCAAAACGTGAAGAAATGCAACAACAAAAAAATCGAAAATTGTATTGACCGAATCCTATATTTTTATTACCCTATGTATTAGGGTATTATACATATACATATGGGTATTATACGTATGGGTAATTGAAAGTAATAAAAAAAATTAAGTCTATTTAAAATATAATTAGAAAATTATTTTTAGAGGTGCTGCTTATAAATTATAATACTGAATGAATTTTTGCTCCAAGTGTCTTGAAACTGTAACATGGTCTTACATATTTTATGTTATCAAAAACTTTTCAAAATGTATCGCTTTTAAAGTATAACACTTTCTAATTGTTTCGAAACTTTTAACTTTTTTTAAGGTGTAGCCAACAAATGTTAATTGTTTTCAGTTACTATTTTGATTTAGAAATAAGCTTTAATAGCGATATTTTCTGATGTATTCACTTAAAAATAATAAAATATTTTGTGTTTTCTGTTTAATATCAGTCAAATTATATATTATGTGTTTAAAAACTATAAAATTTCATACTTGAAAAATAAGTATGTTTTTAGATTTTTGACTAATAGATCAATATTAACAACAATATATATTAGCAACAATATATTATGATCTTGAAAGCCATTACTTTTTTCCAAAGTGTTTTTAATGTTTTATGAAGCATTTAACTTTATTTAATGTCATCTATGACTATTTTTCGATGTAGGATATCCAATAGTTATTTTAAAATTATTTATATTTTTATCTAAAGAAGATTTTCTTATTCTTGTGTTGTCTTGCAAGAAGAAACATTTTAAGTATTCGTGAGTTTCAATTCCTTCCAGCAAAGTCTTATTTGCATTTTGGATATATATTTAATAACCATTCCGTATTTTTTGCATAATTGATCCTCTGTACGTTTTTGATTTTAATTTAAAGTTAAGAAAAATCCAAAAGTGTTTTGCTTATGCATTTCGTAATCGTAGTTTAAATATATTTTTAAGTATTCTATTGTTTAAGTCGTAAACGATGAACATACGCGAAAAATACTTTTCAATTCCCAAAATTGTAAAGTACCGTTTTCATTTGAATATATTTTCCAAAATTTAATAAAAAAAAATTGAATTAAATTTTTAAAGAGATTCTGGATGATTTATCCGAATAACAAAGTTTTGTAAATTTCTCTATATTTTCGAAAATACTTATATAATAAATACAAATTTATCAATATATATAGAGAGAGAGATTTCACAACGATGAATTTTCGTAGTTATTAGCATCGCTTGGTACACTTTCGTTAAATACAGTTAAATGAATTGTGCCATTTCAATACATTAAAGATCAAAAAATTGCCACTATTTAACTACATTTTCAAACTTTTTCAGAAATACCTTCCTTAAAATATTTTGTGCATCACATTTATGAAAACAACTTTCAGTAAAATGATAAAGCAAGCACCTATTTACATGAGATAGTATTTTGTAACCCATACTACGCCATCAACTTCGTAATGCGTACGGTTGTTACTACTGTCTGTCCATCACAAAAATAGCTCCCGTCACAAAGTCTAACGTTGTTTGTTGCCGTAGAAACAAGACTAGCTCCATTTTTCATGAAAGGGATATCAAATGTTACTGTACTGTAACCTTTATGATGCAAATTATAAATCGATGAGTATTGTTCCAATATCAAATTCCACTAACAAGAATATCTGGTGGGAACTACCCAGGTACTACAGTGGTATTGGGTAATGTCGGAAACAAAGGTTCTGGGAAGATTGGCCAGTTCATGCTGAAACTCAAGCATCGTTCCAAAATACATTTTTTTTAATAATGTCAAAACCATCACAAAGCTTGGTATTTACCCCTCCATTCTTTTATAGCACTATATTTCAATTTTAGAACACTGTATTTTAAAACTTCCAGTATATTTTAACCAGCACTTGGCGAGGCCAAAATCCGTTGCAACGGCCAGTCTACAACGGTCCACATCGGGTTGGTTGGTTGTTTTCAGATTATCTGGCGCCGTCAGCAACACGAGGGCTATAATGCACCGAAACATTCGTCATTAGCAAGCCAACATACATTTGCAAACACCCATGCCTTACACGGGACTCGAACCCGCAACCTCGCGGTCTAGAAGCTAGCAAGCTAACCACTATACCGTTTGATAAGCCGGTCCACATCGGGATTGGTGCAACTGGGGTAGTCCCTTAGACAGACAGTATAGGAACTGGGGGGGGAAATTATAAAAAAATAAGTTAAGTTGATTAGTTTTTAAAGTTTACAGAATAATTATGTTGGTTTCTATTAATATGTAAGACCCAAAGAAATGCATTTAAATGCGTCAAAAATGCTTGTGACTCTCTCTCTCTCTCTCTCTCTCTCTCTCTCTCTCTCTCTCTCTCTCTCTCTCTCTCTCTCTCTCTCTCTCTCTCTCTCTCTCTCTCTCTCTCTCTCTCTCTCTCTCTCTCTCTCTCTCTCTCTCTCTCTCTCTCTCTCTCTCTCTCTCTCTCTCTCTCTCTCTCTCTCTCTCTCTCTCTCTCTCTCTCTCTCTCTCTCTCTCTCTCTCTCTCTCTCTCTCTCTCTCTCTCTCTCTCTCTCTCTCTCTCTCTCTCTCTCTCTCTCTCTCTCTCTCTCTCTCTCAATAACTAAATCCTCTAAAATAAATTCAGTAGATGAGTAGGAAAAGTTTCCAGGAAAAATCTTTTTCGTTTATCTGTCTTAGATTCAAAGAAAAATAAATCGAACCTGTTAAAACAATTCCTCAACCTCCTTTAACTACAAAACTTTCAGGTAGAAGACTTTAAAAATATAAGTTAGCTAGTTACAAGAAAAAAAATATTAAGATTTATTAGATTCAAAAAATAAATTAATAAGATAACAGTACAAATAACCGGTTTTAAAACTGCTTCGCCCGCTTTACTTTTCTCTGATTCCTGCTATCACTAAAGTTTTTCAATTGGCTTTAATTTATCGTACTCATTTTGACATTATAGGATCTAAATATGATGCAAGTATTCTCTGAAAAATTAATTAATTAAATGTCAGTCAAGTTAACCAATATAACTAAAATATGTTATGTACAAGATCCTGTTAATATTTATGAAAATTTATACTTTTATTTCCTTTATTGCAAATTCTGTTAAAAAGTGTAAGGAGAAATAACTCCGAAATCAACTTTTAAAACTATTTCTTTTAAAAAACTACTTCTTTTAAAAAACAAGTTCTAGACACAATATTGAGAAAAAATAAATTACGGTTTCAATAATTATTGGCGATGTCATTTGATAATTCCTATTTAAAATAATCACTACTAAATGAACCTACAATAAACTGTCTCAAAGCTAAAAAAGTCAAACTAAAAACTGCTTGTTAGTTACAAGAAAAAAATTATTAATAATTATTAGATTCAAAAAAATAAATTAATAAGATAACAGTAAAAATTACCGGTTTTAAAACTGCTTCGCCCGCTTTACGTTTCTATGATTCCTGCTTTCGCTAAAGTTTTTCAATTGGCTTTAATTTATTGTACTCAACTTTTTATCTCAAAGCTGAAAAAGTCAAATTAAAAATATTTAACACATTAACTGCCTGTTAACCTTAACCTGATATTACCTTCCTAATGTCCCATTCTAGTGCTTACACTCACAGCAATGGGATGCGGAACACTCGATTTAGGAAAAGCACTTGACAAGTTTTTGCGTAGTATTGTTTCTACCTATTGTATATCTTACCGCTAAAGTAGTATATCTTACCGCCAGTTATTATATAGATTACCTAGGTAATGTGCAGATTAAATGGGATGATCCATTAAAGTGTCGAAAATAGTTTATTTTCACAAATTACCTAGGTAATCTGCACATTACCTACTAGGAAGTCATTAAAGTGAAAATAAGATATTTGCTGGAACAGCAGCAACGTTTCTGCACCCTGAAATTAATGTTATTTATTTATTTTTAGATATCTAAAGAATCAATTTAATACAATTAACAATTTAGTTGCTAGAATCAATCATCAATCAATTAATCTTTTGAACTTTAACGATACGGAAGCCGTTAATGTGCACATTACCAAGATAAAATGTGGAAAACTCTTGATTCCACAAGTTAACGGAGCATATCAGTTAACCCTTGGTTACTCGCGCAAACTTTTGTCTCGCGGTTAGTTGCGTGGGGGACAAATATACCCCAAATTCAAATTTGTGTGCATACCGTTCAATTTGTGACCAAATATCAAAGTAAGTGGGTAATTTAATTAAAAATATTACATTATTGAACATAATAAAGTAAAGATTAAAAAATGTTTTTAAAATAACTCGGAAAAAAAACTACAAGAATAAAAAACACATTACTATTAAAACGAACTTTGTGAAGATTCAAATTTATTTTTATAATATTTTAAAATACAATAAACATAATCACATTAAACATTGTTAGTAAAATAATTGTGAAAGTATAAATTTACATCGAAAGTAGCACAGAAACAATTATATAAGGCAGAGAAATAGATTTTATCATAAAAATTCATTCATTGCCTCTTCAACATCTGCACAATTTAAACATATTTCAATATGAATTAAATAGTCCTCGCATACCCATTTGTCCCAGTTTTTCATTTTCAGTATTACTTGAAATCTTAAAAAATAAAAATAATAATAAGAAGAAAAAAAAAAGAAGAAAAAAATTAAAAAAAAAAAAAAAAATTAAAAAATTCATGTAACAAAAAAATGCGTATTTTTTTTTTTTTTTTTTTTTTTTTTTTTTTTTTTTTTTTTTTTTTTGGCTGCTGAGAAATTATGTTTCAGTAAAATTATATCATAAAAATAACATTCCCCCCTCACAAAACATAAAAACTATAAAAATATAATAAAAATAAAAAAAAACTTTCAGATTACCTACCAAAACTAGAATGCATGGTCGGTCGCGTGGGGGACAAACGTCAACCGAATAGGTTCTGCGTCACCTGAGTGAACACATGTGTAACTGGATGAATACACGTAGGTAAACGACAAGGTTAGATAGTAAAGTACTGGAACGGGCTTTGATCATGAACTGCTGTCAATCGAGAAATTGACAAAACATTCTTTGCGGTGGACATTTTGAAACCGCGCGACTAACCATGGGTTAAATTGCAGATTAGCTAGGTAATGTGCATATTAACGGCTTTTGATCTTTAGTGGTTACATTTGTATTGATTAAACTGTATTTCAGCAAATGAAGATGAATTCGAGCTGATGTCCAGGAAGCAAGCAAAACACAACAGGCGAAGTTCTGACATCTCCAAGGTGGCTAATACGAAGAGCTTCAATGGTAAATAAATATTTTCTATATTCTAAATAAACTTGTATTTTGACATTATAGGATCTAAATATGATGCAAGTATTCTCTGAAAAATTCATTAATTAAATGTCAGTCAAGTTAACCAATATAAATAAAATATGCTATGTACAATATCCTGTTAATATTTATGAAACTTTATACTTTTATTTCCTTTATAGCAAATTCTGTTAAAAAGTGTAAGGAGAAATAACTCCGAAATCAACTTTTTAAAACTATTTCTTTTTTATATAACTATAGGAACAAAGGATTTTTCTCTTTCTGATGAGTAAATCGAATACTGTTCACTTTTCAATGACGCTATTGTAGATCGGATACATTGTTTTTTCTGTTTGTTTCTTTTCCATAAAAACATTAATATAGAATCCATTCATTATAAAAGATATAAAAGATGTAAAATAATGTTTACTTTCTGTTTCCATTTGATTTTAATAACTGTTTTTCCAAATTGAAGTGAACCGAACTACCTCCTGTTGCAATTAAATGTTCGATTGCTTTCTTAAAAGAATATTTTATGCATTTGTGAATAAAATAATTACAAATAAATATGCTTCAAAAACGTTAAAATATTCATCAATTTTAATAAGCAAACTCTTTTCACTGATTTATAAAATTTGATTTATTAAAGTTTTCAAGTTTTCTTTCAAAAAGCAATTTAATCGAATACAGTTCATCCATTTTGTTTAATGACGCAGTTTTTATTCTATATGCTGCTATGAAGCTTTAAATTTTATACTTTCATTAGTATGATATTGCCATAAATAGAAAAAGAAAAGGAATAGTATGAGGGTTTTTTTTTTTTTTTTTTTTTTTTTTTATGTTTATTTAAGAGGTCACTTTAAATGAAAAACTTTTTCTTTTGGAAATAACTTCTTTTATCTACTTTTAATAAAATATAAATATTTCTAAAAAATTATTGTACTGTAAATGTGCATCATCTCTACTCACAAAGTGATTTAAAATTGCACAGCTTGTAGAATGGTATGAATGAATAAAAAGAAGTATAAAAAGTAACATTGAATTTCATATTCTTCTAAAAATTGTGAAAACATTACTTACAGTATTAATAATATTATTATTGGGGGAAGCTTTTTAATTGTTAAAAGTTACATTGTTAGTAAAAAGCATTTAGTCACAAAATAATGTAATCAATTGAAAATTTACATCATTAAACATCGGATTTTTTTATAAAATAAAAATAGTTTTTTGTTAAACTAGTTGAGAAAGTAAAACTTTTTCAAAAGAGGTAAAATACTTATTTAACTAGGGAGTAATATACCGAGCTTTAACAAGTATTTGCCCACGTGTTGTAAACAATACTTTTTATAATCGCATGTAAAAAATATGTTTAATACATATATATATACTAATGTTGGCAACTCCAGTCAATGAATCTCTTCTAAAAATGCATTTATATACCAAAACTATATAAAATTTGAGCACGAGGTGTTAGGAAAAGTATTTTTAACACTAGTGCGAGAAAGTTACTTTCTCGCGTTCCTCGCGGTAAATAGCTAATTTCGCCACGATTTTGATTAAAAATTATAAAATAAAGTTTAATTTTTTGCACTTTGGTATAAAATAGTTATTTATGCTACTAGTTGGGAAAGTAATACTTTTTCAAATGAGGCAAAATTCTTATTTGGGAGTGTGATAGCACGAGTAAAATATTTTGCTGATTTTGAAAATGCAATTTCCCACACACACATGTTGCATAAATTTTATTTTTATAATCACGAGCACAAAATATCTTTAATACATATATAAACTAATTATGTTGACAACTTCAATCAATTAATTTCGTCTAAAATGTCATTTCTGTATCAAAACTATATAAAATTTGAGCACGTGACGGGAAGGAAAGTGCTTTTTCAAACTAGTGCGGGATTTCTTAGAATACCCTTTCATTCACACCTGTAAATATATCCTCATTCAGCAACAAGTAGCTTTTTCAACTGTGTCAGATCATGTATACAGTCAAATTTTCTATAGCATTACTTCGTAATCAAAGCATTTACTTTGACCATCAAAACATTTTCCCTGTTGGTGTCGTAAACATGAAGAGTTTCTAATAAATTTACTTTTGAGCTGTCGAAAACCATTTAAATCTGAATAACAAATATGAAATCAAGTTACTTAATTGCACTCTTTCTCGGATCATAATTAATTTAGACACTGTAGATAGCATTCGGTGTATAATACAATTGGGATCCGATTTACATCCGCTCACTCCTGTAAGACATCATTGATTTTGCATTATATTTATTCAGTAGGTAGATGAAATCGATATTATTCAACGAATCTCTTACTTTTTTAATCGTTTAATATGTTCTTATATAACATATCTATTAAGTAATTACTTTAATTGATCCAATCATATCCTAAGACCTAATAAATTATAAAAGGCTTTTTAATCATAAAAACAAAACATATACTTTTTGTTATTAGATGTTTTATGGCAATATGTAAAGCTATCAGATCAAAAGTAGGCAAGAGAAAGACAAAGGTTCGGAAACGTCATTATTTTCGAATCTAAAAAATGTCATGGCCTAAAAAATCTCGCAAATAAAAGTACATTTATTCATTCTACCACCATCTAAAAAAACGTACGTTAGAGGTTTTTTTTTTCACTGAAAGACAATATGTAACTATATATTTACTATATAAAACATGGTCCATTCATTACCTTTAAAAGCAAATATTTAAAAGGAAGAAAACGTAATGCACAAATGAAATACAGCCTAATCGGCAGTGAAATCAGAAAACTTCAAAAACAAACCTCAAATATGTGTACTTCTCTTTTGTCATTGAAATCTTTAAAAAAAAATTAAAAAAAAAAAAAACTACTGTTCCTTTGAAAGTTTTATTTGAGAGTGTAGCCGGAGTAAATGAGCTTAAAGGAATGTAAAGTAGTAAGAAGATTGCATGTTTGCTGTGCAAACGAAAGCTCCAATGCAGTTTCAAAGGATTTTAAAACGTGTATCCAGAAACTACTCACTGTACTTAAATAGAGTCTTTTTAAAAAATAAATAGAAAGGATATCATGTGATACTTAAGCATACAAATCACAGTTGGTATGAAGATATTTGCTTTCAGTAAAGAGAGAAGCTTGTAGCTTATTTAGTTCTGCAAACACAGAATCTAATTTTATATATATATATATATATATATATATATATATATATATATATATATATATATATATATATATATATATATATATATATATATGTGTGTGTGTGTGTATACATATGTGTATACATATACATATACATACACATATACATACACGTACACATACACATATATATATATATATATAATATAGAAGCCAAAATCCTCACTAACTTGTTCACTGACTAATTTTTAATAATCCTATTTCCCATATAGCCATAATTTTGAAATTTGGTAAAAATGTCAACGTGGACAATCATAGAAAAAGTAAATTATTCCGATATCCTATAAACGAACTTTTCTAAACAAAAACATTCAGAATAAATAATTTCCTTAATATCTTTTTCTAAAATTGGTGCACATTTTTTTTTAATCTATAAAAGTAAAACTAAACTATCACAATTACGATTAGCCATCCTTACCGAAGTGAAAAAAGGTAGTATTTCCAAATGTGGCATATCCTTAAGCTTCTAATTTATATTGAGCAATAATTATGAAAAAAAAATTACTGAAATTTTAATAACTGAACAAAATAAAACTAAACTATTCCGTTTTTGACTTATCCCCTCTTAGGAATCAGAAAGTTGTTAAACATTTCAAATGTAGCACATTTCAACATACATAAAATCAGGATGCCAAAGGGGGTCTAGGGCTCAAAATTCTAAAATCTTTATTTTTTGAATTATTTTTCTGAAATTTTTATACAGAAATGTTTGATGCTTTGAAACTTAAAAAACTACTTTAAATTTTATTTATTTATTTTTTTTTTACATTAAAAACTTCAAAATTTTTATATTTTCTAAATCTAATATATCTAAATGACTTTTTTAAAAAATCACTTCATTTTTACATAAAATTACTTCTTATAATTCATATCAAAAATTGCATCATGATTTTTTTATAAAGTAATTATAAAAAATTAAAAATATATATATTTTGTGCAAAAACTGAATAAATTTCATAGCATGCTAATCTCCATAACTTTTTAAAAAAATGTTAAATAAAAAAAAACAATTCATGAAAATAAATTAAAGAAATATATATGAAAAATAATTGTGGAAAGTTTCATAGATTTATAACAAGTAGTTTTTAAGTTATATCAATTTAAACTCAAAAAAGAGACACAAAGCCATCACCGAGAAAAACAGTTTCAAAGTTTCAAGATAGCATGTCTGAGATACAGTTGTCATGTAACAAAAACTTAAATATTTCAAGTTCCACTAAAGATGGACACAAAATGTTTTATGCAATTTTGTTTAAATGTATTTGTATTACTTTTTAACAATAATGAAATTGTTTACCCCCCTTAGACCCCCTTAAAATGGGTACATTATGAGGAGTTGCGGGGGTGAAGGGCGAGCTCAACATTGGTTAAAACAAAATTGTGTTGTCAATCAAATCTAAAACCCTTCACAGATTCTACAGTGATACTTTTCATGTTGAGTTCTCCCTTCTTTCCCACTCAAAATACTCAAGGAATGATACCAATAATTGGAATATAATGCATGGAAAACTTTTCAAACGCTTTTCTCTAAAAACCACATTTTGCTAAGTTTCCTCTTCGTATCCACAACGCTTTATATGTTCTTGAAGCTATATATATATATATATGTAATAAAAGAAGATTTTAGTATTAAGGTATACATATACAATTGAGAGGATTTTCTTTAATTTTTAGGTAATAATTTCAAACTTTTTGGCAGTATAACCGAATTAAAAATGATGCATTTATAGATATAAACTTTTTTTTCCGTCCATTTTTTTAATCAGCTAATTGCAATTAAAGTGACTAATTAGGACATTATTAGAACATACATAAATAAACTTGTAATTAAGGGGGTCCGGTACCGAAAATAAAAAAAACTTTATTTATGTACATTTTTATGTCAAAAATTTATTTTATGTATGAGATACTATTTATATATCTTTGAGAAAATGTTTTTTTTTTAATATTGTGTTTAGTTATTTTAAAAAAATTTAAAAACCAAGAAAAATCCATAATAATTGATGTTTGCGTATTTTGATATAAGTCAAGAAAAAATAATTTTTTTTCAAAGTGAAAGCTTTTTGTAATACATAATTACATAAAGAAAATTTTGTCTTCACAGAATTTTGATAGGTGAATTAAAAAAAATTAAAAAAATTCTCAAAGTTAAAATATTGAAATTTTTGCTTTTTTTTGTTATCTTTTAAGCTAAATGTTATATTTTAAAACAGAATTTAAAAAAAATAAAATTCTGTGAAGTCAAAATATTTAAAACTATATAAATTAAATGCTCCAAAAATGTGAATAGAGAATTGTTAATGGTTCTGGAGATATATCGATTTGAATATGCAACATCTGTGAAAAACACAAGTGCTCGAAAAACGCACTTTAAGCAGACGCTTCAAGGTGTTACGCCCATTAGTGATGTTTAAATCACATGTAATTTTGTGGCGCTCTAATCACCGGAGGAATAAGATAAAAACATAATTCTCTTTAGGAATGTATGAACTATTTTTTAAAAACAGAAAAAAATTGGGATTTTTGAAGAAATTTCGATACTGGACCCCCTTAACTTAGAGGTATGATTTTTACTGCAAATAAAATATATTATATGGACTCATGTTCCTATGGAGAATTTTGAATTTGACTGCAATATTTATTTAATTATAAATTTTTAAATAAAAAGTTTTAAAAAATACATAGTTTTTAACAAAAAATTAAGATTAAAATATTCATAAAAAGTGTGTTTATAATAATATATATTACATTCTCCATAGGAAACACATTCACAACTTGTGTCTTCAGAACAAAATTAGAATTTTGTAAATCAAACAATTTATTATGTAGTTATGACCGTTGGCGGGGAGTCATATAACACCAAAATGTCATTCTTCAGAAAACGCGTTTAAAGTTTACTACACTAATGAACGTGACACGAAACAGGTTCACAAAACCCACTGTAATTTAGAAAGTAAATTGAGTCTCAGAAATAAAATGGTATTATTTTAAAGGTAATGAATTGGAAAATATTTTAAAACAAACAAACAAAAACAAAACAAAAAAAAAAAAAACGCAGACTTGAGTCAAATTTTGAAATTCCTAATGTATATGCATACCTTAAATAATTATTTATAAGATTTAATTTAAAAGACTCTTTGGAAAAGAGATACATAAACTTAACTTTCATTAAAAACATCAAGGTCTATGAATTTTTTCAAGGAATAAGGTGCCACAAATAAAAGAGGTAACATATGTATAAACAAACAAGTTCCAACTATCCTTACTATGTCTCAAGAGGGAGTAATAAACTTACATCGTATAAAATAAAATAAATTGTAACCCTTAGTTTCATTTTATCCTGTTTAAATTAATGTCACCTACTCAAAACTGTCCAACTTAAAGTGTGTAATTTTTACCAAAAGAGTATATAGAATTACTACGTTAAGGTAATATATTTAAACATCTGAAAAGGAAAACACTTTTCACTCTTTGAAGAGATCTAAGGATGAACTTGCTTTCATTTAAAGTTGAGTATTCATTCTATGTCGATGTCAATTTGAGGTACTGTTTAAAGCGTAAGGAATTTGTTAAGTACAACTTCGTTAAGGATTCTTTGCTCCTTCGAAATAAACAAAACATTTTTCTCGGAAAGGAAAAATATTTTCTTCGTAAAATACCTTTTCCTTTCAATTACTTTTTTTTTTTTTATCAAACTGCCACTCAACCGATATATATGAGTAAAATTAAGAGATTCTTAGCATCATCAACGTGTATGAAAAGTAAACTAGACATGTCATTGAATTAGCTTTAGACAATTCTCCCTTTCTATAATACTATTTATAAAATATCACACCAAGCCCTACTTTATTGTGAAATATTACAAGTAGCGTTCCCACCTGATGGCTGTGTGATTAGAGCTCTGATTTCACATGCCAAAGGTGCCTGGTTCAAATACCATAAATCAACCCTTAATCACACATCCAACGCACACCTATCACTTAAATCACAAATTGAAAATCTATTAAAGTTTTTTAAATTGTTCAGACGTGTTTTGAATACTACATCCAAATATGTAAATTATGATGTTGCCATTAAACTGTTTTAAAGTTTAATTCTGTTTTAATACATAGAATATCCCTTATGACAAAAGAAACTATATGGATGGATTTTTTTAAGAATTTTAATTTAGGTGGATTTTTTTTAAATAGTTATTAGACCAAAAGAAGAATATATAATTTAAAATAAAAAATTAAGCAAGTTATTTTTCGAAAGTTAAAATCTGCAACATGGATAAACCTAGAATAATAATATGTCCCTAGATTTGGAGCTGTATTTTTTTTTTTTTTTTATTTAACATACTTTATTTAATTTTTTTATAATAACATACTTTATTCAATTTCTTTTTAAAATTACATACTTTATTTAATTTATTTTTATAATAACATACTTAATTTAAATTTGTTTATATAGCAACTACAAGAAAATATCATTTGAGGGTCACATTATCATAAATTTAATTTTTTTTTTTTTTCAGTTAGTATGGAAATTATGCATAGTGTAAATAAAATATATGAAAGAAATAATGTACGTACATTTTTAATAGAAAAGTAAAATTAAAAACACATAAACGTCGATTTTTGTCGAGAAAAAGTTAAATGTTTTTAATATCTTTAAAAACACTATAAATTTAACAAAACCAGTAATAAAGGGCTATCTGGTACTTTATTTATAAGCTATATTATCTACTTCTTTATTTTACTTCCAAATAAAAAATTCAGAGTGTCGGCCAAATGATGCGTCGTCCAAATAATAAAACGTAAACAAAAGCTTATTGCGGGTTACCAACGACTTGCACATGTTTTTTTCTTTGATTTAGGCTTAGTTTTAGCATGAGGATAATAAGAATGAAAAATAGAAAATAAATTTGTTGAAAACAAGGAGTCGGTTGATTGAAAAGTCTTGCTAGAATTTTTCACTACTTTCTTTTCAATACCAATTTGCAGCAAAACGAATTTGAACGTGTAAATAACATTCTCAATTATTGATAAAACAGTTAAAAAGTGTACTAAAATATCGTTTACTAATCAAAAGCGCATTCTAGGGCCCACTTCAGCAATCTATGTCACTCAATTCACAAAAAAAATGTGGCGACAAGCATAAAATACCAAGTAAAAAATATTTTAGTTATCCAAATCATATTTCACTACATCTGCATCTATAATAATAAAACAAGTTGTGTGCCTGTCTGTCTGTAAATCTATAGAAACCTACTTAAAATTGGAGTAGAGCTCTGAAATTTTGAACATAAGAAGTTTTGGCTTTCTAATTTTATGTATGTCAAACAGAATGTTAAAATTTAAATTAGTTCATTTTTAATTTATTTTCTTAATTAATTAAAACATTCTTTTACAAAACGACTTCTAATAGAGCTACAGCTCTAAAATTTTCAACATTAGTAGTTTTAGCCTTCTAATTTGACTTTTGAAAAAGAGAATTTAAAATTTGTATTTAGTTCTTTTTTAATTAATTTATTTTAATTAATTAATAAATATTTTAGAAAACTATTTCTAATATGGCTACAGCTCTGAAAATGTCAACAAAAGTAGTTTTAGCCTTTTAATTGCACTTTTGAAAAACAGAATTTTAAATTTTTATTTAGTTCCTTTTTAATTATTTTTTTTAATTAATTAATAAATATTTTACAAAATGATTTCTAATAAGGCTACAGCTCTAAAATTTTCAACATAAGTAGGTTTGGCCTTTAAATTGAACTTTTGAAAAATAGAATTTTGAAAAAAAAATGTTTTTTAATTTATTAATTAACAAATATTTTACAAAATGGTTTCGAACTGGGCTACATTTCTGCAATTTTCAGCACAAATAATTTTGGCCTTCTAATTGGACTTTTGACAAAAAGAACAACGATATTTTAATTTGTTTTTTAATGAATTTTTAATTAATATTTTCACAAAAAGTGACTTCTAATAGGCCTAGAGCTCTGAAAGCTTCAACATAAGTAGTTTTGACCTTCAAATTTTGCTTTTTACAAACATCACGTGTTAAAATACTATTAAAGGGGTGTTGTATTATAGTTAATAACGAGGATATTTTTTTTATTGTTTCTCGGCAAGGGAAGGGTTTCTAATATCAAGGCCTTACGTAGCAATTAGTTTTTAGTCTGTGAAGCGACCTAATGCCTACGCAGCCATTAACCTTTCATCAAGCAAAGCGAGCTCATGTTTGCATAGCAATGAACCTTTCAATGAGTTAAGTAATCCTGTGCTTATGTTTCAATTACTTTTTCAGCGAGCGAAGCTAGCTCGATTTTGCGTTGCGATGAACCTTCCTGCGAGCGAAGCGCCAAAAATTGGAGCCTTTACACCAATGGCGCATTTCCGCAAAGAAGGGCCTCACAGCTGGCTATAATATTGCACATGGTAAAATTTCGTGGTGAATCACGGGTATTTAGCTAGTTTAAAATAAAAATGAAAAAGAAAAAATATATATATAGTATTTGGAACAAAATTATGATAGAGAACATGCCGTTTTAGGTGATTATAAAGAAATATATTCTTTGATTTTTGTACATTTAAAGTACTGAAGACAGCTTTTGGCCGTTAGAAAAATTCCACCGATATATTAAATATGTAATATAAATTATTAGCCCCAACGGTACTTTACCTTTAGACGGGCACCAGATAAAAACCGCAAAATTACAGTGATAACTCAGCAAAACTAACAACCTTCAAATCATTTATACTTCCTATAACAAAAAAAAGTTATAAAAGTAATATAAAGTTCCTAGAGCAATACTATAACAAACCCTTAACATTTAGGTTGGTTGTTTTCAGATTATATGGCGCCGTCAGCAACACGAGGGCAATAATGCGCCGAAACATTCGTCATTGGACAAGCCAACATACATTTACAAACACCCATGCCTAACACGGGACTCGAACCCGCAATCTCGCGGTCTTGAAGCTAGCACGCTAATCACTATACCGTTTGGTCGGCCCTTAACATTTAGGCTTGACGATACTATAACAAACCGTTAACATGTAGGCTTGGCGATACATTTACTCATCATTTAAACGTGTAAAATATTTAAGCTTGGTGATAACTGCGCCAACAGGCACCCGTCTAACGGAAGAGTACCATCCCGACTCAATATTTTTATTACATTCATTTAAGGGGTTACAGTACCAAAAATAAAAAATAAAAACTTTATTTGTAAATATTTATATTCCAAAAATTTATCTTATTTCTAAGATACTATGTAAATGTCTTTGAGATAGTTTTCTCAGTATTGTGTTTATTCATTTAAAAAGAAAAATACAAAACAAATTATGTTTACGCTTTTTTATATAAGTCAAGAAAAAATAATTTTGTTTTCATTACAATTTCTGTAATACATAATTACATAAAGAAAATATTGTCTTCACAGAATTTTGAAGGGTAAATTAGAAAAAAAATTTCAAATCTCAAAGTTAAAATATTGAATTTTTTTTTTTTTTTTTTTACATGTTATCCTTTACTCTAAATGTTAATTTTAAACAAATTTTAAACATAAAATTCTGTGAAGAGAAAAAGTTTAGAAAATATAAATTAAATGCTCCATAAATTTGGATAGCCAACTGTTAATTTCTCTGAAGATATATTGATTTGAAACATCTTTGAAAAACACACACCTTAAGCAGACGTTTCAGTGCAGTACACCCATTAGTGATGTTATAATAACAGGAATTTTCGGTGTGTTCCAATCACCGGAGAAATAAGATTAAAGCATAATTCTATTCAAAAAAATTTGAACTTTTTTTAAAACCATTGATTTTTGACGAAATATCAGTACTATACCCACTTAAGGGGGTCCGGTACCGAAAATAAAAAAAACTTTATTTATGTACATTTTTATGTCAAAAATTTATTTTATGTATGAGATACTATTTATATATCTTTGAGAAAATGTTTTTTTAAATATTGTGTTTAGTTACTTAAAAAAAAATTAAAAACCAAGAAAAATCCATAATAATTGATGTTTGCGCATTTTGATATAAGTCAAGAAAAAAAAAAATTTCAAAGTGAAAGCTTTCTGTAATACATAATTATATAAAAAAAATTTTGTCTTCACAGAATTTTAATAGGTGAATTAAAAAAAATTAAAAAAATTATCAAAGTTAAAATATTGACATTTTTGCTTTTTTTTTATGTTATCTTATACGCTAAATGTTATATTTTAAAACACAATTAAAAAAATAAAATTCTGTGAAGACAAAATATTTAAAACTATATAAATTAAATGCTCCAAAAATTTGAATAGCCAATTATTAATGGTTCTGGAGATATATCTATTTGAATATGCAACATCTGTGAAAAACACTAGTGTTCGAAAAACGCACTTTAAGCAGACGCTTCAATGTGTTGCGCACATTAGTGATGTTTAAATAACAAGTAATTTGTGGCATTCTAATCACCGGAGGAATAAAATAAAACCATCATTCTCTTCAGCAATGTATGAACTATTTTTTTAAATCAGAAAAAAAATTTAGGATTTTAGAAAAAATTTCGGTACTGGACCCCCTTAAGATTGAACCTATATTTCTAACATAATTCAATTAGAAATTGACTATCATGTTTAAGGCTTCTTTCATACGGCGCGGACGAGAGTGCCTTTTCACACGGTGAGGAGAGCGATCAGCAACTTTTAAACCACGTTATAAACTTTTCGTGCGGGTCCGCAGAAGTCGGTTTATCTCCGCAATTTCCATCGATAAATTCAGTTTGAATGAACTAATTATATTTCTATTTGTAATTTAGAGTGTATAATACGGGACAAAAAACCTACTGGGATCTAACTCATATATGCAATAATTAAATTTTAACGTTTTTATAAAAAATATTCTTAAATAATTTCAAAACAAAATTATAGAAAAAAAAATTCAGTTAAATTTCAATTCTAGTCGGTTTCTTATATCAAATCATTGTGTATCGTGTGTCCTTAAATTTAAAATTTTAAATAAATAACAAACTGAATTGATTGGTGCAGGATTATATCTTTTACTTATTTTTTTAATTAATCAATCCTCAAATAAATAATTATTATGCAGATATGTAAGTTTTCTAACACTTGTAAAGTGTGAAAAAATGTGAATCTAACTAAAAAGTTTAGGAAAATTTTCCAATGTTTACCTGTATAGAAGGCTTTTTGCTAATATTATAACATCGGCTTTAAGTGAAAAAATCCTAACTTCATTTCAAATTACAAACCACTTTTCGGTAGTTTGGAAACATGAAAAGAATCCCACATTGATAAGTAAAAGCTGCCGACTATATATTAATACTGTTAATCAGTACTTGTATTATCTTAGCCGTTTGTTTAACTACAATGCCGGCCTAAGAGAAAAATGGTGTGTGTGCAAGAATGAGTTTTGGTGCCTCTTACAATGAAAATGGGTATAGAAAAAACCCTCCAAAAATGGTATGGGTGCTCTATAACTAAAATTTGCAGGAACTTAATACCTAAATTTGGCATTTTAAAAGAATTGAAAACAACTAATAAGTAGTAATAAATAGTAAAATGTTTAGTACCTTTTCATTATTTTTGTTTTTTAAAATGATTTCTTCTATTACTAATTCTTTTTAATGCCTTTTTCAAACTTCAATAGGCATGGTGTACATTACTTCTGTAAAGAGCAAGCTCCTAAATTCTTTTATTCCATTTAGAGTTTTGTCAGAAAATAAGACACACTTCTTTAATTACAACAAAAGTTTTGATTTAATATTCATGAAAAAAAAAAAAGTCAAAAAAAAAAATATAACACAAAATTGATTAAAATAACCTGTATTACATCACTTAGCAGTCCACCTTCCTAACTTTATTAGTGGAAAATGTTTTTATTAGTTTATATTTTTTCATATTGTTGCGTGGACGGCTTCGAAAGATTTGAAGCCAAAGCCGATCAAAACTTGCAGAAATTTATTCCAAAATAACTCTTCACAATTCTCTTACAGCTCCAGAACTTCTCGTTCTAGTAGACACAATACATCTCTTTTCACCTCAATAGAGCACAAAACAGCAGTTAAAAACTTGACAACAACTGCTAAATTGCCGCAAAAGACAATGCAATACAATTCGCTTTAGAACTACTCGGAATGTTCACTGAGATTCAGTAATTTCAGTCAACTAACGGACTCAGCTAACAGCTAAGTGACTCAAAATCAGTCGACTACTACCTTAACTCCAGTCAACAACTGACTAATCTCTGACTAACTCACTCACTGCCAGGCTTATATAGGAGAGGCTGCGAACCTACTTGAAACTTCTAGAGGTCGATATTTGGAGAACTTTCCAGATCGTAGTCGAAAAGTCCTATACATGTACATGGGGACTGAAAATGTCGCCAAGTTTGGCGACATTTGGTGATTTCTCGCCAAATTTGGCGACAAAAATTAGTCGCCAAAACCGTCGCCAACTTAGCTCTATCTCGCCAATTTGGAGAGATTGCCATTACCATAATGTTAAATGCCCTGCTCCTTAAAACTCGCTTCCCAGAGTTACCTCTGTAAAACTCGTTATCAAGCATCAATACAAATATTGCCGGGAAGCCAACTTAACGACGAACTATTGCACTGCCTTATGCGAAATGTACATAATTTTACTATTTACAAAATTAACACTACGAAATATTTACAAATATACAAAAATTCGTAACAATATTATCATAATTTTTTAAGTATTTTTCTCATTTCGGCTCGCCTCTCAAAAAAAAAAGGCGATCGCACACGCCTTAAGCCGTCCCTGATTAATAGGATGATCCATCAAACGCCTATCTCTTCGTTTCGTTTTCTTCTACAATAAACGACATATAATAACCGTAAACTTCTTTTATCCTTATTTAAATTTTACACTTATATCATAAAGTAAAACTTAAAAAAATAACTAAATACTTTTAGTCAACGCTTATCCACATACTGCATTCACTGGGTGAAAATAATAATCCAACTCTTCAAAAATGCGGTCGAAACTAGAGGTCGGAAATATCGATCAAAATAAATACCGATACTATATCGTTGTATAGAAAAAAGTATCGATAAAATATCTATATATCGTTACAAGAATTTTTTTTTTTTTAATTGATTTTCAATTTTGCCAGAAACGAAGTTTTTCGGGGTAAATTTCTACTTTTAATGAATTCATACCAAAATTGTTTTAATACATAAATTATAAAAAAAAAAATTTAATAAATAAATTATAAAAATTGTTTTAATAAATAAATTATATTATCAATCAGAATAAATAAAATACATTTGGATGTCAATGCATAAATTCACAATTATTTTTAAAAAAGAAATTTTGAAAAGTAGTTTACCGCAAATTTTGCTGATAGAGATGATTTTAATATTTAAAACTAGATGCAAATTCCAGGCACACGTTGGCAACAGAAACAATGCTATGTTAATGACTACTAATAAATGATCTTATCTTTTTATTATATTATGTTTTCATTTTGGTTAGGGTGCCATTTTAACTGTCTCTCAGCCAAGTCCAAACTTAGGTTTTGAAGTTTTTGAAAAAAAAATCGAAAAAACACATGGAACTACAAAACGATCTTAAATAAACTAAAAATGTTTGAAAATATCGATATACCGGTGACTTGTAACGATATTTTTGCTATTAATATTTTTAAAGGAATATCGATAAAAATATCGTCGTATCGATATATCGCCGACCTTTAGTCCAAACGTCCGCAGATACGGAATCGTGTGAAAAGGCATGCGTTTTGCCTGCCCGCGTCCGCACCGTGTGAAAGAGGCCTTACTCTTCCTACGAGACGTTGAATCACATGATCAAGACGCTCAATCAGGGTTTCATAGTGAAAAAATAATTCAAAGCCTAGAAAAGAATCCGAATTCCCACAATTCTTCTGAAATGCGCCTTCGTCATTTGTGGAAATGGAACGTAAGAAATAGAGAAGTCTCCCCCATTCTTTTTGCGTTTTCTTCTACTGAGCATTTCAGAATGTGAAATGCGTCGTGTCATTTTCTTTTCCCTTCATTGAGATGCCTCAAACGAAAGAGCGCAAAAACAAACCTAAAAGTGGGATTTAGTATGATCCGAGCGTTTGTTTGATGTGTGGATTATGAAAATCGCGACGACCCGTTTCTTTGCATACAACTACAGCGGATGCCTTTGTCGAGGTTACACTTACGATGTGCAGGGAAATAGACGAAAGGGACAGGTGTTTTGCATGTTGGTTAGAGACTTGCCTGAAAAGAAAATGTTGTTGTTTAAGTGTCAACTAGGGGTGTGGAGCATCGCACAACTTTCAACTACACTATAATGCTGATGTGGATTTGTGTCATTTATAGTTTTTATATTTTCGTCATTCGTTTAGGAAAACAATACAAAAAACTTCGCCAAAATGGCTTTTTTGGCTATCTACTTTTCGATACTTCTTATTGTATCCTTTCTTATAACTGAAACTAAGGAGAGGGGGAAGAAACTATCGTTGATGAGCTATGTTCAAGCAAAGAGAACTCTGTATTGAAGGCACTCGTTTTTGAACTTTTGACGCCATTAAGGTATTTTTACGGAAATTTCGGAGGTGGTTCGGATGTTTCGGATGTTTAAAACACCTTGTTAAAAACATGATTTTTTCAATGGCAGATACCTTATGCGCATGCGCGATTTGAACGAAAATCTTAATGTCAAGTCCCATGGCCACCACCAGACCGCACACCAAATATAAACATTGTACGATAATTTGTTCAGGAGTTATGCTGACCACATACACACATACAGACATTTTTTCTAGATCACTTTTTTGAAATCAGGATGTTCCAAAACATGAAGAAATGCAAAAAAATAAATTTTTTTTTACCAAATGTTATACTTTTATAACCCTTTGTATACATATATGTAATTGAAAGTAAAAAGTTTGCAGAAGACACAAAATCTTGTTTTTGATAAAAAGTAAATTTAAAAGATAGATTATCACGGCAGAATAAGAATCTAAAAAACTCTAAATCAAAAAAAGTATAATACATATGTTTATGCTTTTGCATTCGTCCTTTGAAATTATATATTTTTGTATTGTTGTATAAGTTTAAGTGACCTAAGAACTTGAGCCATTGAATGAAATAAAGATTATTTTCAAAGGATAAATCAGAAAGTGTTTAAATATGCATTTTAATTTTATTTTTATTTAGTGCCTTTTCACTAATGACGACAGTAAAGTCCTGCAATAATAGTATGTAGTAAAATCAAGGTTCAGTGATCATGTGGTGGTCTCGTGTACAAATAACAGATACAAAACCTAGACACCAGATATCTATTTTGTCTAGTAGTTCACGCGTCTGTCTACTGATCTAGAAATCTCCGGTTTGATTCCCCGTCAGAGCACAACGCTAAAATCTCTCTTCGCCGTATTTCATACTACTATCTTATACCAAGTAAAAAAAAAAATTCAAAAGTACATAAATAAATAAAAATTTAGTTCTTTTTATTCGTTCAACCCCTGAACTCTATAGTTGAAATTCCAAGTACACATGACCAATTCTTTTGTAAAAAAATTGTACGTATATATGTACATTACGCAAAAAAAAGTCAGAACGATGGCTATATCTTCGGTACTAATTATCGTAGAATCTGCGGTTTCCACCAAAATGCTTTGCTTACGATTTTCTAGATATTTGATGCAATTTTTTTTTTCTTAAGGGGCCATTTACTAAGTAAATGTAACGCTATCTTTGAAAATTTTAATACCAACCCCTATTTTTTATCATTTCATTCAATTTAGAATACATCATTTACTCTATATACCAGATTTCAATTCATTATATTGAAAAACACTTCACTTATGAGCGAAAATGTTTAGACCATGTCTTGACCGATCTTCAGGGAGAATTTTCAAAAAACGAAAGGTATTTTTAAGGTTCTACTTCACAAAGGGTGAAATCGAACGTTCAGTGTTAAACGTTCACGACGTTAAAAAATACAAATATTAGTCTAAAGTTGCTTATAAACTACTAGGACTTACTGTGTCTTGTTTAAGATTAATAAAAAAATAGCAAGTAAACGCAAAAGTAACAGAATTTATTAACAAGATTAATGATGTGCATTCTTCACACGAAATAAATAAAATATCGAAAACTGTAATTGCAGAAATATTAAGTATACTACTGATGATTAGAAAATTGATAAGTATAAAATGTAAGCATTAGTAAACACTATTCAGCAAAGCATTATTATTTTTTTACAGACACATTACACAGTAAACAGAAATTTAACATGAATGTTAAAATTATTTAATAAATGAAAAAAACATGTTATTCAGCAACTGCTAAAAAAACGGCTCTAACAATTTTGATTAAATATATCCGTGCTAATACCTCTTAAGGAGTTCTAATCATCTCCACCTTTGAAATTCCCGTAGAAATGTGAAAAAAGCGAATAAAGTTGAAAAACGAATGCATTTAACACAGAGCTCTCTGCTCTTGAGCATCGCCCATCAACGATTAATGGTTTTTTTTTTTTTTTTTTTTTTTTTTTTTTTTTAGTGCTCGAGAAAAGACATTATAATGTCTATTGCATAATGATGCCAATTTTTTTCTTGCCTATGTAAAAATTATTGCCAAAAACTTTTAAATAACACCATATCAAATCTTAATGCAATGGCCAATATTATAGTGTAATTGAACGTTGTGCGATTTTCCACACCTGTAGTTAACCTTGAATTGCTCTTTGATTGTTTTCAAATGTCGTCTACTATACGGTCCCTTAAAGCGAGCGCTTTTTACATTTCCGCTGAAAAATCGAGAGCTAAAAGTCAAAATGGAAAAAAAAAAACTATGGGGGGGGGGTTGACCATGGTAAATCTAATGAAAGCAAATATATATATATATATGTTTCGATTCAAAAAAATTTAAAATTGTTTTATTAATTAATAATTAATTATTAAAAATAATTTATGCAAAAGTTGATTTCCATTTATGTTTGACCATTTACAAACTATCTTTTGAAAAAAAATTACTGAAATATATTAATTATTTAAGTATTTATGGCCAAAAAAACAACTTTTTTTATTTAACTTTAATTTACCATTTTCTTTTTATCATTTAAATTGCAAAACCATTCAATGAAAAATTAGGAATATTTTTATTTTGAAATTTGTTTGGATGCTGAATCCAAAAATGGGATAATATTATGAGGTTGCCATTGAACTTTTTAAAGTTTGGTTCTGTCTTAATATGTAGATATGACCCCTCATGACAAAAAAAAGACAAAAAAAGACAAAAAAAAAACTATATGAAAATTATTAAACACTTTCCACTATTTGCAACGGTACCTTTTGTTTGTTATTTCAACAATTAAATCACAAGATATAGCCATCGTACTTTTTTTGCAATGTAGTTTGTAGGCCTGTACTGAGATAACGCGATACGTGCTCTTAAAATTATATATCTTCTTTTTCACATTGTTCTATTTACTTCCTTGATTTTATTATTCAATTCATTCCGATATATTTTTATTTTTTTATGTATTGCTTAACTACTACAATAATAATTTTAATGAGCTCAGTAGAGCCTAATACATAATCTTGAAACTAGTATCACAGAAATTGGAATTCAATGTATCACCTTGTCAATTTATCTACTTCAGGAAGCGTTTCAAAAAATTCTTTAAAATGTATGGAATAAGCAATGGAAGTTCCCATTTAGAAAAAAAAAAGAATAACGATTAAATGAATTTCAATTGTGACAGAAACTCAATTTAAACATTCGAACACCAAAAAATCTTTTCCCTGTAATCCAGATACACATTTTGCCATTAAATATTAAAGTTTAATTTTTTTTTTCCTGAGCCACGATGTAAATAGAATTTATTTTAAATCCCCCCCCCCCCACTCCCAACTCATTCATTGCAAAAAATAAACTCTTTGCCAAAGCTTAAAATATGTTCACCTCATGTGAATTGTTTACCAACTTTCTCTATTTAAAATCTGATGGTTGTTAAAATGATATTGTTATAAATTTTTCCGCTGAGGCAATTATGGCACAGTTTTTAAAATAAAAACAACTATTTATTCACTCTTCAAAGGCCCAAAATTTATTCACAGACAGCAGTTTAATCACCCTCAAGCTTCAACACAAGCTTCAGTAAGAACAACTTCGAATACAGCGATTATACAAGTTCACTCTAGTAAACAAAGCGATCAGCTCACATCGAAGTCCGAAGTCAATCTGAAAACTTTCCCGATCACCGGTCTTTATATACTTGGCACGAGAGAATATTCGAGAAATTTCCTGCCAAATCGTCGGAAAAGAAACATCTCGAAATTTCTCGATTGCTTTAGGTGTTGCCACCTTTATCTAACCTGTATAATCGCTGTTAATAAATAAAATAAGATAAAATAAATTACAATAGAATTTTAAAATAATACATCACTATTTACACTATATACAGACAATTTGTGCAACATTTCCCCCTTCTTAAAGACTGCACGTCTCGGGCAGTGAAATCCTTAAGAGGAAGGGACATTCAATCACTTCTACCATAATATGGGGCTAGCCTATTGTAATGTACAACTCTAGGTTTACAGGAAGGTGTCCGTTGAATCCTTACAGCGACGTCGTTGATCTTCTTAAGGACCACATACGGCCCTTCCCAGTTCGTCTGGAGCTTAGGGGAGAGTCCTTTCCGACGTTTAGGGTTCCATAACCACACCTTGTCACCTTCCAGTAATGAACGGTCCATGGCCTCGGCATCGTATCGGATCTTCATGCGCTCCGTCATGATGTTGATTCTCTCTCTGGCGAACCGATGTACGGCTTCCAAACGTGCCTGCAGATCATCTAAATACTAGACTGGAGAGGAAGGAGTGTCCGGTGGTCGTCCAAAGAGGAGGTTGCAGGGGAGCCTCAGGTCTCTTCCAAACATCTTTAGAGATGGAGAAAATCCGGTGGTTTCGTGAGTTGCACTCTCATATGCCAACAGAAGCGGTGAAAGTTTCTGATCCCCATCTTGCTGGTTACATGATTTTGAGATTGGTTGTTGATAAGAGAACGCCGGTGTTCCAGATTTGAACTCTGTTTTAGATGAACGTCGTCTGCTCTCCGGACATGAACTACCGGGAAGAGCGTTCCCATTCCCATTCAACCGAACATCATCTTCAGTAAGATTTTCTTTGATTGCGTCCGAATCATCCGTGTGTGCAGCTGATAGATCCCGGGACCTCAATTCGATACTTGTAACAGGAGCACGGATGTCGTTTCCCTCTTCACTAACTTTGTCCATTCCCACACGAACCACTTCCTGGGAGGGTTTCATCAACGTTGCTTTCTTCGGTTATCTTTCTGGGGTTGGAGAGGTACGTTTCACAGATGTGGACCCTTCAGCATTCTCTATGACATTGTCTTCATGAGCCATAATCCGGTATACGCACAGCTCTTTCATGTCTAGATCGTGCAAAGGAACTTCGCCTCTCCATGTTTGCAGCTTGCTTTTCTCAAAATTCAGCGTAATTCAATTTTTCTTCAAAAAGTCTAGTCCGAGAATGCACGGATCTACAATTTCGGCAACATAAACGGTGTGCCTGTAGGTGTTAAATCCAAGGGCAATGTCCACTTCCAATTTCCCTTGCACAGAGATATTACCACCAGACACACTTTGTAGCAAAACAGAGGGCGCTGTGTAGAGGAGTCGGCTGTTCAGGCGATGAGCCACGTCCGTCCTTACAAAGGTTACGTTCTCTCCCGAATCGACGATTAGACGACATGGAGTTCCGTTGATCTCCCCCTTCACGAATAAACCCTGGTTTCCTCCTTGTCGGGATGAAACGTGGAAACGACTGGTCGTGGCTTCACCTGTTCTACATTGCAGCTTCTGCCCTGCGAGATGGCATCTTCTTAGATTCAGTTGTTGAGATTCCGTGGTAGTGTTATCCCTTCTCTTTTTCAAATCAAGGCAGTTACGTAGTAGATGCCCTTCCCGTTTGCAGTGCCAGCAAATGACTCTGGTCCTTCGATCTCTGGCTCCGGGATAGCTTCTCATCATTCTATCAATTTTGCTTTCCAGTTCTCGAAGCTTACTGGTGACAAAGTCAGAAGAATCCTCGGCTAATGCACCACGCACATATTGTCGGTCTTTTCCAGAAGCTAGCTGCGCGGCTTCCACTCTCATGGCGTACACGAGGGCCGACTTCAGGTTTTTGTTTTGGGATAACCTTACCGCCTGCTGCACATCGGGATCTTGAATAGCGTCGATGAAATACTGCAGAGAAAGATCGTCTCGTACATCCGGGGGGACAGTCTGGGAAAGCGAGGAGCGACAGTCTTTCTATATCCGACGCCAATTCTTGAAGAGTTTCATTGGCCTTCTGCTGTCTCACTTTCAGTTGCAGTCTGTTGTAATCCTTAAGATGCTGCTCACCAAACCTTAGCTCCAACGCACTTGCCAGCGCTACGAATTCTCCCCGCTTCTCTTCAGGGAGATTGACGGGCTTGGCCAGCGGGCAATTGTAGCGGCGGTTGATTCTTGCTTGGATACTAAAACTTTAACATCTCCAGTAATCCCAGCAGCAAATTCAGCATTTGTAGATTCTTGACGGGCTTGACCGGGGGAAATCGTAGCGAAAAGTTCGGCTTTCATTTCGGCTGAAATGGTTTCTTGGCAGGCTTTCATTTCGACTGCGGTGGTTTCCTGTTGGGCCTTAATTCCAGCAATCATTTCCATCAACTGCTTCATTTGATCTTCCATCATTCCTCTAGATGTCGGCATTCAAAATTACGAGATCCCACTTCTGACACCACTGTTATAAATTTTTCCGCTGAGGCAATGATGGCACAGTTTTTAAAATAAAAACTACTATTTATTCACTCTTCAAAGGCCCAAAATTTATTCACAGACAGCAGTTTAATCACCCTCAAGCTTCAACACAAGCTTCAGTAAGAACAACTTCGAATACATCGATTATACAAGTTCACTCTAGTAAACAAAGCGATCAGCTCACATCGAAGTCCGAAGTCAATCTGAAAACTTTCCCGATCTCCGGTCTTTATATACTTGGCGCGAGAGAATATTCGCGAAATTTCCAGCCAAATTGTCGAAAAAGAAACATCTCGAAATTTCTCTATTGTTTTAGGAGTTGCCACCTTTATCTAACCTGTATAATCGCTGTTAATAAATAAAATAAGATAAAATAAATTACAATAGAATTTTAAAATAATACGTCACTATTTACACTATATACAGACAATTTGTGCAACAATATGTTATCTTGATACAATATAAATCCCAAATGGCATACACGCGAAAGGCAAAATGCATGTGCAAATGCTAGCATACAAGAAGAACAGGTATCAAATATATCCTTGTGTTCTACGACCTCTATTTGGAAAGAGTATTGACTACGGCGATCGTGACAGATAGTCAAGTGTCGGGCTGTCGTGTGAGTTATACGAGTCTTCTCCCATTCGAGATACGTGGGACGTTTTTCTTTTTAAAAAAGTATTGATGACGGCTATCGTGACAGATAGTCTAGAGATCGTGACAGATAGTCTAGAGATCGTGACAGATAGTCTAGAGATCGTGACAGATAGTCTAGAGATCGTGACAGATAGTCAAGTGTCAGGCTGTCTAATGTGAGTTTTACGGGTCTTCTCCCATTCGAGATACGTGGGATGTTTTTCTTTTTGAAAGAGTATTAACGATGGCGATCGTGACAGATAGTCAAGAGACCGTGACAGATAGTCAAGAGGTCATTGACAGATAGTAAAGAGATCGTGACAGGTAGTCAAGTGTCGGGCTGTCTAATGAGAGTTTTACGGGTCTTCTCCCATTCGAGATACGTTGGATGTTTGTTTTTTTAAAGAGTATTAACGACGGTGATCGTGACAGATAGCCAAGTATCGGGCTGTCTAGTGTGAGTCGTATTGGTCTTCTCCCATTCGAGATATGTTGGATGTTTGTTTTTTTAAAGAGTATTAACGACGGTGATCGTGACAGATAGCCAAGTATCGGGCTGTCTAGTGTGAGTCTTATTGGTCTTCTCCCATTCGAGATACGTTGGATGTTT
This sequence comes from Linyphia triangularis, assembly GCA_963978545.1. Lineage (NCBI taxonomy): Eukaryota > Metazoa > Arthropoda > Arachnida > Araneae > Linyphiidae > Linyphia > Linyphia triangularis. The sequence continues at coordinate 12,926,994 of OZ021723.1, read as the reverse complement.
TTCTTTTTGAAAGAGTATTAACGACGGCGATCGTGACAGATAGTCAAGTGTCGGGCTGTCTAATGAGAGTTTTACGGGTCTTCTCCCATTCGAGATACGTTGGATGTTTGTTTTTTTAAAGAGTATTAACGACGGTGATCGTGACAGATAGCCAAGTATCGGGCTGTCTAGTGTGAGTCTTAATGGTCTTCTCCCATTCGAGATACGTTGGATGTTTTTCTTTTTGAAAGAGTATTAACGACGGCGATCGTGACAGATAGTCAAGTGTCGGGCTGTCTAATGAGAGTTTTACGGGTCTTCTCCCATTCGAGATACGTTGGATGTTTGTTTTTTTAAAGAGTATTAACGACGGTGATCGTGACAGATAGCCAAGTATCGGGCTGTCTAGTGTGAGTCTTAATGGTCTTCTCCCATTCGAGATACGTTGGATGTTTTTCTTTTTGAAAGAGTATTAACGACGGCGATCGTGACAGATAGTCAAGTGTCGGGCTGTCTAATGAGAGTTTTACGGGTCTTCTCCCATTCGAGATACGTTGGATGTTTGTTTTTTTAAAGAGTATTAACGACGGTGATCGTGACAGATAGCCAAGTATCGGGCTGTCTAGTGTGAGTCTTAATGGTCTTCTCCCATTCGAGATACGTTGGATGTTTTTCTTTTTGAAAGAGTATTAACGACGGCGATCGTGACAGATAGTCAAGTGTCGGGCTGTCTAATGAGAGTTTTACGGGTCTTCTCCCATTCGAGATACGTTGGATGTTTGTTTTTTTAAAGAGTATTAACGACGGTGATCGTGACAGATAGCCAAGTATCGGGCTGTCTAGTGTGAGTCTTAATGGTCTTCTCCCATTCGAGATACGTTGGATGTTTTTCTTTTTGAAAGAGTATTAACGACGGCGATCGTGACAGATAGTCAAGTGTCGGGCTGTCTAATGAGAGTTTTACGGGTCTTCTCCCATTCGAGATACGTTGGATGTTTGTTTTTTTAAAGAGTATTAACGACGGTGATCGTGACAGATAGCCAAGTATCGGGCTGTCTAGTGTGAGTCTTAATGGTCTTCTCCCATTCGAGATACGTTGGATGTTTTTCTTTTTGAAAGAGTATTAACGACGGCGATCGTGACAGATAGTCAAGTGTCGGGCTGTCTAATGAGAGTTTTACGGGTCTTCTCCCATTCGAGATACGTTGGATGTTTGTTTTTTTAAAGAGTATTAACGACGGTGATCGTGACAGATAGCCAAGTATCGGGCTGTCTAGTGTGAGTCTTAATGGTCTTCTCCCATTCGAGATACGTTGGATGTTTTTCTTTTTGAAAGAGTATTAACGACGGCGATCGTGACAGATAGTCAAGTGTCGGGCTGTCTAATGAGAGTTTTACGGGTCTTCTCCCATTCGAGATACGTTGGATGTTTGTTTTTTTAAAGAGTATTAACGACGGTGATCGTGACAGATAGCCAAGTATCGGGCTGTCTAGTGTGAGTCGTATTGGTCTTCTCCCATTCGAGATATGTTGGATGTTTGTTTTTTTAAAGAGTATTAACGACGGTGATCGTGACAGATAGCCAAGTATCGGGCTGTCTAGTGTGAGTCTTATTGGTCTTCTCCCATTCGAGATACGTTGGATGTTTTTCTTTTTGAAAGAGTATTAACGACGGCGATCGTGACAGATAGTCAAGTGTCGGGCTGTCTAATGAGAGTTTTACGGGTCTTCTCCCATTCGAGATACGTTGGATGTTTGTTTTTTTAAAGAGTATTAACGACGGTGATCGTGACAGATAGCCAAGTATCGGGCTGTCTAGTGTGAGTCTTAATGGTCTTCTCCCATTCGAGATACGTTGGATGTTTTTCTTTTTGAAAGAGTATTAACGACGGCGATCGTGACAGATAGTCAAGTGTCGGGCTGTCTAATGAGAGTTTTACGGGTCTTCTCCCATTCGAGATACGTTGGATGTTTGTTTTTTTAAAGAGTATTAACGACGGTGATCGTGACAGATAGCCAAGTATCGGGCTGTCTAGTGTGAGTCTTAATGGTCTTCTCCCATTCGAGATACGTTGGATGTTTTTCTTTTTGAAAGAGTATTAACGACGGCGATCGTGACAGATAGTCAAGTGTCGGGCTGTCTAATGAGAGTTTTACGGGTCTTCTCCCATTCGAGATACGTTGGATGTTTGTTTTTTTAAAGAGTATTAACGACGGTGATCGTGACAGATAGCCAAGTATCGGGCTGTCTAGTGTGAGTCTTAATGGTCTTCTCCCATTCGAGATACGTTGGATGTTTTTCTTTTTGAAAGAGTATTAACGACGGCGATCGTGACAGATAGTCAAGTGTCGGGCTGTCTAATGAGAGTTTTACGGGTCTTCTCCCATTCGAGATACGTTGGATGTTTGTTTTTTTAAAGAGTATTAACGACGGTGATCGTGACAGATAGCCAAGTATCGGGCTGTCTAGTGTGAGTCTTAATGGTCTTCTCCCATTCGAGATACGTTGGATGTTTTTCTTTTTGAAAGAGTATTAACGACGGCGATCGTGACAGATAGTCAAGTGTCGGGCTGTCTAATGAGAGTTTTACGGGTCTTCTCCCATTCGAGATACGTTGGATGTTTGTTTTTTTAAAGAGTATTAACGACGGTGATCGTGACAGATAGCCAAGTATCGGGCTGTCTAGTGTGAGTCTTAATGGTCTTCTCCCATTCGAGATACGTTGGATGTTTTTCTTTTTGAAAGAGTATTAACGACGGCGATCGTGACAGATAGTCAAGTGTCGGGCTGTCTAATGAGAGTTTTACGGGTCTTCTCCTATTCGAGATACTTGGGACATTTTTTTTTTTTTTTTTTTTTTAAAGAATCATTGACGACGGTGATCATAGACGATGTTATTGGAGCCATGGCTTCGCATGCCAAAGATGCCGTGTTCGAATCCCGAGCTAAGCATGAATGTTCCATCTGGTTGTTCCTTGTGGATAGGATGTAGGGCTCGGCCTGATTAACCATTTTTATGCACAAGTATAGTTCGTTGAGCGCAAAAAACCAACCAACCAACTTGTGTTATTGGGAGATATATAAGTGTTCTCCTATTCGAGAGGCCAAAGTGGGACTTTCACTCTTTGAAAAAACTCTCAGATGACAGTCCTTGTTCAAGCAATTCTCTATTTAACATCGTCCTGACACCGCATACCCCTTTTGCGTCAGAAACTATCCAATAAACCCGCCAAAATAAATGCCAAGTTCATTGAAACCCTTCTTCCCAGGCGCCAACATCTAGTTTCACACCAATAAAAAAGAAAATTGCGTGTACAACGGAAACCTTTCCAGGTAATTACCTTGTTATGTTGCAGTGAGAATAAATACCAGTGACTGCATTTTGTAATCGATTGCATCATAAGTACCACTGCAGCAGCAAAGCACTCGCCAACAAAACATTTTTTTTTTTTTTTTTTTTTCGACTTTTACAGTTATCTACGTTTTATGTCCCCTGGTAGCGTCAGCTGTTTTACTGGTCTAGCATGGGAAACGTTGGCCGAGAACAGAAACCGTTATTGCCGTATATTAATCGGTAGGGAATCCATAAATGGTTTGGAAAGGAGCTAAACAAGTGAAATATGGTAATTTTTATGTTCGATGTTCTATCGTGTGTGGAGGAAACATACAGGAAGATAAATGTTGCAGTTATTGATAGTTACCTTTTATTTATTGATTCTTACGTATAATACAAAATACTTAACCACGCTTGTTATAATTATTTTTGGGCTGTTAAGGAGCATTCATCTGCGATAAAAATATGATTCATTTGCTAAAACTCTATTTTATATTACCTTTAACATTTTTTTTTTTTTTTTTTTTTTTTTACAATCATTTTTTTTTTATGATTATTTTTTTTTCTCTCCTTTTATATGATATACAAATTAAAAGTGCAAAAGGTAAGAACTCGGCATTTGACGAATAGTATTTACAATCGTACATAGTGTTATATCCTCCTGAGACCCCGCGTTTATTTAAATGCACATCGGATTTTGGGTAAATAATTTTTCTTTGCATGAAACAACCGAATTCAGTCCTACAGCTGATGATAGTTCCACCAATTGTGACGAAGTAGAGCCTGTAAAGAAATGGCAAAAAAAAGTTCCTCTGCCAGTAGAGGCTTCACTAAAATTTGGTTCGAAGCACATGCCAGCAATGGCCACTAAGACTTTTTCCTCACGTAGTCGAATGTCTGGATGTTCAGCGTGAATAAAAAAAATTTGCACTAACTGTAAGGTATTTTTATGCATCAAGTCCTCACAAAATGGTTCTGCAGCCTTTCACGATTAAATTTCACAGCTTAACAATTAAATTTCAGAATTTTTGCAAGCTTAAGGAGATAATAATTTTGTGTCCCATCTTTATAGTGGAAACCAATAACTTTAAAAGTACGTTACATAGATCCAAAAGAATAATATACATAACAATTAGCTTTAAACCATTCTTCAAACATGTATGGCTCTCGGGAGGGTATGTTTGGTTAAATTGAATTACACGTATAACACAGTGAACTGAAGTTAAATTGTTTTATTTAAGTTCTCTATCAGCGAAAACCTGATCCACTTGTTATCATCGAGTCGATATGAAACTTGACAGACAGACTTGTTGTCGATGACAATGCATTCTATCAAGTATTTGAGATAATAAATAAAAGCTTACTTTTAAACACGCTTCTGTTATAGTTTTGAAGGACTGATTAACCCACTTGACGATATCCAACAGATTTGGAAATTGGCCCACATATTCTAAATCGCCGGGAGTGTATTCTATTCTGCCACTTTTACACACATTTCTATTTTGCCCTCTAAGACCTAATTGATCCACTTGCAAACATCCAATCGAGGTGAAACTTAGAAGATAGACTCGTTGTAAATGATTATGCATTCCATCAAGTGGCAGAAAAAAGTAACTCAAATGGCATGTATTGAATCTCGCTACAAGAAAGGTGATTTCTAAATACACTGGGTTAGTATATTGTAACATAGCAAGTATAGGAAATGATCCTTACTAGGACATCCTATTAAAACAATCACATTAAACTCGAAGATGAGTATAGTTTATTTAAATTACAAGCTTTTCTTTTGTATGAGTAAATTTTTCAACTATTTCTTTAGTCCGGTCGTGGAAAAAAAAAAAAACAGATTAATATAAGAAATATTTTCAAACCTTTTACACTAATTTCACTTGCAATGATTAATCGTCCAATAAGTATAACAAACTTACATTAAATATGGTTGTAAGGCATCAAATTGTTTTACATTATGCAAACGCAGACTTTCGTGGTTTCAATAATGCTTCCGCCGAGCAAGTTCAACATATTCGAGCAAACTCATAATAAACATTCTATGCAAATCTTTTTCCAAGTTTTTTTTTACAAAATTATTTAAATTACAAGCTTTTCTTTTGTATGAATCAATTTTTCAACTATTTCTTTAGTCCGGTCATGGTAAAAAAAAAACAGATTAATATAAGAAATATTTTCAAACCTTTTACACTAATTTCACTTGCAATGATTAATAGTCCAATAAGTATAACAAACTTACATTAAATATGGTTGTAAGGCATCAAATTGTTTTACATAATGCAAACGCAGACTTTCGTGGTTTCAATAATGCTTCTGCCGAGCAAGTTCAACATATTCGAGCAAACTCATAATAAACATTCTATGCAAATCTTTTTCCAAGTCTTTTTTTAACTATTATATCCCAGATCTAAAAGGAAAAAAAAAACTAGTTCAACTCAAGAAACTTTGACGAAGTTTATCTTTTACTAACTTCACCAGAGCATGAACCATATACGATAGTAGGCGTGCATACGCCAGGGCGTGGACGCGTCTTTCTCCTAAGACCATGATCTAATGCCGAATTCGCGTGCCTCCCATCGTAAAGTGAATTAAGGATCAAAGGCATATTCGACTAATACATTTGTTGACGACATGTGATGTAAAGGGATTGTCGGCAATTTATCCAGATTTTTTTTTTTATCTTCTGGAAAACCAACAAAGGTTTGTCCCGCCGAAACAAAAAACCGTCTGTCCATCTGTCACGGAATGAAGTTTGTGGGGGGGGGGAGAAGTAGCTGATATAAGAGGCTGTAGGGGTTTTTATGTTTATGTTTTATGATATAAACATGAACATGATTTTGTTATTGAATGGATTTGGTTATTTGGGTCATGCAGCTGCAAGTAAAAGGAAGGTCAGAAGCTAATCGTGTTGGGTAGTTTTCAGAGCAGTTTTTTTGCTCAATGATACAAAAGCAAGGACATCGAGATAATGTTCGCCCTTCAGAAATAATTGTATTTACTATTTGAGCATTGTAAATATTGCATAGAAAGCATTTGGAAAGCGGAAGACAAATTTTTAATAAAATGTTAGGTACTTTTTTTTAAGGGGGTCCAGTACCGAAATTTATTCAAAAATCCCAAATTTTTTTTTCTGATATTAAAAAATATCTCATACATTCCTGAAGAGAATGATGTTTTTATCTTATTCCTCCGGTGTTTAGAACGCCACAAAATTACCTGTTATTTAAACATCACTAATGGGCTTAACACATTGAAGCGTCTGCTTAAAGTGCGTTTTTCGAGCACTAGTGTTTTTTACAGATGTTGCATATTCAAATCGATATATCACCAGAACCATTAACAATTGGCTATTCAAATTTTTGGAGCATTTAATTTATATAGTTTTAAATATTTTGTCTTCACAGAATTTTATTTTTTTAATTCTGTTTTAAAATATAACATTTAGCATAAAAGATAACATAAAAAAAAGCAAAAATTTCAATATTTTAACTTTGATAATTTTTTTTATTTTTTTTTTATTCACCTATCAAAATTCTGTGACGACAAAATTTTCTTTATATAATTATGTATTACAGAAAGCTTTCACTTTGCAAAAAAAAAATTATTTTTTCTTGACTTATATCAAAATACGCAAACATCAAATATTATGGATTTTTCTTGGTTTGTAAATTTTTTATAAATAACTAAACACAATATTTAAAAAAACATTTTCTCAAAGATATATAAATAGTATCTCATACATAAAATATTTTTTTTACTTAAAGATGTACATAAATAAAGTTTTTTCTATTTTCGGTACCGGACCCCCTTAACAAAGTAAAAGCAAACCAAAAAACTAAGTTTTTGAAATAAACTCCAGATATTCATTACCAACATGTTAGTACAATTGTAACTTTTTCAGGAAATTTTGAACTCGGATATAGTTTCTTAATGTGTGACCTATACGAAGATTCCTACCATTCCGTACATTTGACAAAACTTGTTGAACAAGTTGTTGATGAAAATATGTATTAAATCTGAAAAGTTTCAACTCTATTGGAGAACGATAAGTGGATTAATTTGTCCTCCGGAATGCCAGTGGAAACATGTGTAGAAGCGATTTTTCTGTGATAGCCACAAAATCTTGATAAAAAGCATCGTCATCCATAATTAGTCTATCTTCCAAGATTCAAATTGAGTGACAGCAAGTTAATTAATTAGTCCTTCGAAGCTTTTCCTGCCACAATCGCACAAAATCGAAGTTATTATAAAGAATTTTAAAATATTAAGTACTTTATTTTGAAGAAAATACAAACGACAGTTTAAATTGTTAACTTCCGATTATATCAGAATTATCATTTTAAAAAGAATCTTATCTACAATAAAAAATCTAAAAAAAACTTATAAATAATACATATTTTCTCTTAACAAAATTGTATATTTCGATGTATATTTGAAGGTACATCAAACAGGTGACGGATTTTTTTTTTCCATTTAATATCTATATTGTTACGAATTTTTGTATATTTGTAAATATTTCGTAGTGTTAATTTTGTAAATAGTAATTTATGTACATTTCGCATAAGGCAGTGCAATAGTTCGTCGTTAAATTGGCTTCCCTGCAGTGAGCATCTCAATGCTTGATAACGGGTTTTACAGAGGTAACTCTGGGAAGCGAGTTTCAAGGGGCAGGGTATTGAACATTATGGTAATGGGAATCTAACCAAATTGGCGAGATATAGCCAAGTTGGCGACGGTTTTGGCGACTAATTTTTGTCGCCAAATTTGACGAGAAATCGCCAAATGTCGCCACACTTGGAGATCATTTGGCGACATTTTCGGTCCCCAGGTACATGTATAGAACTTTTCGACTACGATCTGGAAAGTTCTCCAAATATCGACCTCTAGAGGTTTCAAGAAGGTTCGCAGCCTCCCCCATATAAGCCCGGCCGTGAGTGGGGTTAGTCAGTTAGTTCTTGAATTTTGAGTCACTGAATTAGTTGACTGGAGATACTGAGCGAACTGTATTGCGTTGTCTTTTGCGGCGATTTAGCAGTTGTTGTCAAGTTTTTAACTGCTGTTTTGTGCTCTACTGAGGTGAAAAGAGCTGTATTGTGTCTACTAGAACGAGAAGTTCTGGAGCTGTAAGAGAACTGTGAAGAGTTAGTTATTTTGGAATAAATGTCTGCAAGTTTTGATCTGCTTTGGCTTCAAATCTTTCAAACCCGTCCCCGCAACAATATAATAACTTAATAAACGGTTATGTATTTAGCCGTATTGCTTTAGAATAAAAATTGTAAGGCGCATAAGGTGTCAGTAGTTCCATGTTGTGGATTAGATTCAATATACACCTTCACTTGACTTGCAACTCTTGTTCGTGACAAAACCACATATAGTTTATCGTATAAAAGTACTGCGGTCTTCACATTCATGCCAAGATTATCAAATGACTGGCCTCGATCCCTGTTTATTGAAATAGCTCACACAGAAAGTCATCTATTCATGAAATACAGCTCATGTTAACTTTGAAGAATTCTACTGTGTAAATTTATGTTGATAGCAATACATTTATTTGTTTCATTAATAAATACAAGGTCTGGCTATTAATTTCCAGGACTGATGTAACTGTAGGAGAATGAAAAGCCGGAAGGTGGCGCTAATGATTGCATATTAAAGAGCGTTTCATTGCGCATGTGCAGTGCAATCGGTGCCATTCTGAAGTAAGTGGTTCTCGTGGAAAGGCGCATTAAAACGTAGCTCTTAAATTCCGAAGTGAAAACGGAGCAAAGAATTAACATTAAATTTTGCTTCAAATTGGGCAAGACAACTGAGGAAACCTACGAAATGTTAAAACAAGTTTACGGCGAGGAAGCATTATCACGCTCAAGATCTTCTGAATGGTTTAAATGCTTTTGGGACGAGCGCGAAAGCGTCGAAGATGATCCACACACAGGTCGGCCGCAGTCCGTACGCACGCCGAAAGCAATTGAAAAAGTTCGCGGTATGGTGAAATGTGATCGTCGATTGACTATTCGAGTACTGGCCAATGAATTGAACATGGACAAAGAGACATGGACATTTCGTAGGTTTCCTCAGCTGTCTTACCCAATTTGAAGCAAAATTTAATGTTAATTCTTTGCTCCTTTTTCACTTCGGAATTTAAGAGCTACGTTTTAATGCGCCTTTCCACGAGAACCACTTACTTCAGAATGGCGCCGATTGCACTGCACATGAGCAAGAAAACGCTCTTCAATATGCAAACATTAGCGCCATCTTCTGGCTTTTCGTTCTCCTACAGTTACGTCAGTCCTGGAAATTAATAGCCGGACCTTGTATTTTTATTAAATTTCAAATGGTAACACGCGTCTTATTTATGTGATACTAGCTTCATCTTACGGAGTCAGTCGTTACACAGTCAGTGATAAGTTTAACTCAATAGTAACTATTAATGTTATCACTATCAGAATTATTACTGACTATCGGAATTATACTACACCTACATTGTCAAATGTACTAAACTATGACACAGAATGCATTTTTTGGAATGACTGAAAAACTATTATTAATTAAAAACAAACTTAACACTTTATCACCAATTTCATATTCTTTATGCATCGCTGATAAAAATTAAATGCTTTTTCTTAATATAATACTCTCGGCTATACTTAACTACTCATAAATATAATTGTAAAATTTATATTGTAATCAGGTTTATCTTGCAAAAAAATACTTTATCTTGTACAAAAAGAGATACATGCAAATATACGCTTATCATTCCAAATTAAATTCGACTTTTCTGTTAATCTGTTAATAAAACATTGGCATATAATATTCTATAATTCAACGATCTTGGTTGGTTGTATTCAGATTATCTGGCGCCGTCAGCAACACGAGGGCTATAATGCACCGAAACATTCGTCATTAGACAAGCCTACATACATTTACAAACACCCATGCCTGACACGGGACTCGAACCCGCAACCTCGTGGTCTAGAAGCTAGCACGCTAACCACTATACCGTTTGGTCGGCATCAACGATCTTAATATTCACAAAATAATTAAATAAGATAATTTATGCATGTAAATTAAAATCCTCTGGCCAATGAATGAGTTAAATGTATATAAAAAAAATATTTTATGCCCAAGAAAATTTTTAAATGAAACAAAACTCATTAACAAATTTCAACCAAGATACCTTTTGTCTAAGCATACTAACTCCCTGCGGATAGAACACGAGGAAAACTTTCAAAAAGAACAATTAATGTGAAAAATCCTCTAATGCTTTTTTAATAACCACATTCCACAGGAATTTGAGACGAAAAAAAAAAAAAGAATTGCATTAAAATAACCTTTAGTGAAGTATCTCCTTCATTTTCATTCCTTCACTCGTAACGCATGAGTTACAAGAATCACCCCCCTCCCCCCTAAAAAACAACTTTTTTTTCTAACAATTAGGGATTTAAATTTATTAAAATTATACTAAAAGGTTCGATAAGAATCTTTTTGAGTAATAAGCAGTTATTGAAGAAATTTAATAAAATTATTTTTTTCACCTTACCTATTTTATAATGAACCAATTCCCTTTTGCTTAAGTTTGTTTTATTAGTTGAATAAAGGGTTTCATATTAGATTTAATATTTTACTTTTATATAGTATTATCCTTGGCTTATTATTTATATCTTTATTAAAATCTTTAATAAATTTTTGTGCAAATATCATATAATATTTCTTTTTTTTTACATTGCTTTATCTTATTATCAGCATAGAAATACCTACCACGAAAAGTGGGGTATATTATATAAAATATTTCCAAACTATTCTTTCGAGTTGCGAAGTATATTACTAAATTTTCTATTAAGTTTAATTATCCAATAGTTGTGTAAAGAAGTTTTTATTCCTCTAGAATTTACTGAAATAAATTAAAAATCCAGTTTCCGTAAAATCTATTGTTTTGAAGTTATTTCTTTGCATGTTGAAAAAAGTGTTTCTAACTGCTCCATTGTTTTAACCTTTCTTGTTAATGTAACTAATTTTTTATCATTTCGAACTTTTGTGACAAATCTGACAATTAACCCTTTTGAAAAATGTCCATTATTTTAGTACTTTCGACTGGAAAAAGGAAATAAAATAAAACCCACAGAGAGTGACTACGTTAAAGTATAGCATTTAAATTGCTTAGCTTCCATTATATTCATTGTTTGTGATGCTAAACAACATTAGATTCTAGAGATGCGTTAGTACTTCTTTTTCTAAGCCAGTGCCAACAAAAGCATTTCGTTCATACAATATCGTTTGGCATACTTTTTTCAAATTAGAATTTCAAATTTTGATCAATAAGATTCGAATTTTTTTATTACATTCTTCTTTGTTAATTAAGTGCTTATGTATTAAGGAAACTTTTCGCCTTAACAAAACGTTCGCCAAACTTAATCAGGAAATACAATTGTTCGTGAATTCGACCACTCCATAGTCCAATCGTGTAATAAATTCTATTAGTCATGGCTAAACCCAGAATAAATGACAAAATTTATTTGGCTACAGGATATAAACTCAATAATTGAACTTTTTATTGCGACCAAAAGGTGAACGGGATAATACGTAAGTACTTTTAATTGTTATAAAATAAGTGGGGTTGACAAAGGTATGGGTATGTACACTGTTAAAAATTTTGTTCCACCTTGCACCAAAAATTGGTTCCCATTTAGCTGCCACTAACATTTGGTGCTTAGTTTCATGATTTAATGGTGCAACCTCGGACCATAAGCACCACTAAATCGCGAAACTAAGCACCAAATGTTGGTGGCAGCTAAATGGGAACCAAATTTTGGTGCATGGTGGACAAATTTGTTTAACAGTGTAGTAGAACAGCGTACATTTAGAACAGAATAAATAGTTTGGATTAAAATTTATTTTATGCGATCAAAACTATGAATGAATATTTTAAAATTCCCGAAAACAAATTACTAAATAAAAAACAGACCAATAACTAAACTTTTTGCAGCTGTATCCCATAGAAGGCAAAACGATTTTTGCTAAGAAACTATTTTTTATACATTAACATAACTAAGGGTGGGAAACATCTCACAACTTTCAATTACACAATAATACTGACGTGGATTTGTGTCATTGATCGTTTTTATATTATCATCATTCCTTTGGCAAAAGTGACCAATTTGGCGATATTTTTTGCGATATTTTTTGCGATAATTCTTGTATGGGTCTAAAAAAAAACACCACCAAAATGATGATTGTAGCGATATACTTTTCAAAAATTCTTAAAAAATCCTTTCTTGCAATAAACTGGGAAGAGAAGCAAAAACGATCGTTGATGAGGTATGTTCAAGGAAAGAGAACTTTGTGTTAAAGGTATTCGTTTTTCAACTTTTCACTCTATTAAAACATTTTTACGGGAATTTCGGAGGTGGGGATGTTTAGAGCATCTTAGAGGCATTACGACAGCGTATTTGGACAAAATCGTTAGAGCCGTTTTTTAGCAATAACTGTAAAACATGATTGTTTTCAATGGCAGCTATCTTATGCTCATGCGAGATTTTGACGCAAACCTTAATGGTAGATCCCTGTACCATCACCAACCCGCACACCAAATTTGAACATCGTAGGTCAATTTGTTCGGGAGTTATGCTGACCACAGACACACACACAGAAATTTTTTCTATATCACATTTTTTGAAATCAGGATATTCCAAAACGTGTAGAAATGTTAAAAAAAATCGATATTTTTTTTTACCGAATTTTATACTTTCATTACCCTATGTATACATATGCGTAAATGAAAGTAAAAAGACATCAGATTTTTTTTTCCCCCAAAAGAATACAATTAAGTAACTTTTTCTTATGAAAAGTGAGCAGAAAAAACAGCTTTGTTTATAAAAAGTAATCTATGTCTAATGTTTTTATAAATTGGTTTTTGTTTTATTTTTCAGGTTCCAACAAAGACTCGAAAAAGATGGTATGTCGAGATGAAACTAATTCATTTAATGGTAAGGCGATTATTTTCATTTTATAAAAGGACTCTTGTAAATTTCAGAAATGGAATCGTTGAGTTACTTTAAGAATTTAGTTGAAAGCTTTCAGGAATTTTCTTGATTAATTGTTTAAAATTAACTGATAAAAAATATATATTTAGAGTTTTTATAAATATGCGAAATTTCTAACTACCCTGTTTATAGTATCTTATTCATAGATATTTAACAAAAACAATTTTTATCAAGAGTGAATAATACATTACTTACAGTGCTAAAAACAATGATGTTTTATAATATACTAGTTGAATATCCGTGCTTCGCTACGAAATTTTAACAGGTGCAATATTTTAGCTTGCTGTGAGGCCTCGCGTTGCGGAAATCTGACATTCGTGTATAGATCCCAGTTTTTGGTGCTTCGCTCGCAGGAAAGTTCATCGCTACGCAAAATTGAGCTCGCTTAGTTCAGTGACAAGTTCATTGACACATAAGTACAGGCTAGCTTCTCTCGCTGAAAGGTTCATTGTTGCGTAAGCATAAGCTCGCTTCACTCACTAAAATGTATAAATGCTACGTAAAGCCTTAATATGAGAAGCCTCTCCCCTGTCGAGACACAAAAACAAATCACCCCCGGTAATACAACACCTTTTTAAGGTATCCGACTACGTTCGGAACAACTTTTTTAAAAATGGCTTATTAAGTACAGTTTAGGCAATTTTTTCTGAAGTTTATAATATAAAAGTATGAAGTAAAGCAAAAAATAAAGCAAATAATTTTTTTTTTAATAAAAATAAAGTATTATTAGACAAATTTTAAGGAAATTTTATGATAAAGCAAAAACATACTACAAAAAAATCTATTATACATATCCCAAATTCCTCTTGCAACCATATATTTATGATAGTAGAGAGGGCAATGAACCAAAAATATAAAAGATATTATAAATAGTTGAAAAATTGTGAACATTATAAATTGGTATTTATGAATTTTTATAAAAATTACTCCTACCGTTCTACAAAAACAGATATAAATTAAAAAGTAGTAAATGTTAATGCTAAATTTCTGGTTCATTGCCTTCTTAATATAATAGTAAGCATTTTCTGAAATTTTCATTCAAAAATCTATACAAGTTTTTGTCAAATCAGGATTTGCGCGCTCGTTATTTAACAAATAACTCATTCTGCAGAAAACGCGTTTAAAGTTTTCATTTATGTTTCATTTTATGTTTTAACAAGTTTTATGTGTGAAATTCACCACTTTTGTAACTCACACCCTCTTTTTTCTCAATAGTGACAGTTTGAGGATCTTAATTTTTTTCGAGCCACTTTTGTACTCGGTAGCATAAAATTTTGCTCGATATAGCATATTGTTTTGGTTTCGGAATGAACTTCCGGTTGATTTTGACACCTTCCATAATGTATAAAAATTGGAATAACTTCGCATCTAATTGACGCACATAAAAAGTAAAGACTGTTTCAGAAAGTTAAAAATGTGTTCAAAAAAGTTACTGAATAAAAAAATAAATAATAATTTCATAAAAATTGACCTTTTCAACGTAGTCGGATACCTTAAGATTATTTTAACACGCGTTTGTGGAAAGCAAAATTAAAAGGTCAAAACTACTTATGTTGAAACTTTCAGAGCTCTAAGCCTATTGGAAGTCGCTTTTTGTGAAAATATTAATTAAAAAAATTAATCAAAAATCGAATTCAAATTTTTAACATTATTTTTGTCAATAGTCCAATTAGAAGGTCAAAACTACTTGTGTTGAAAATTTCAGAACTGTAGCCCAAGTAAGAAATCGCTTTGTAAAATATCTGTTAATTTAATAAAAAAATTAATTAAAAAAGAACTAAATAAAAATTTAAAAATCTGTTTTTTAAAAGTTCAATTAGATGGCAAAAACTACTGATGTTGAAAATTTAGAGCTATAGCCCTATTAGAAACCGTTTCGTAAAATATTTATAAATTAATTACAAAATTAATCAAAAAAATACTAACAACAAAATTAAAATTCTGTTTTTCAATACTTCAATAAGAAGGTAAAAATTACTTATGTTGAAAATTTCAGAGCTGTGACCCTATTAGAAGTCGTTTTGTAAAAAAAATTTTAAATAATTAAGAAAATTAATTTAAAAATAACTAATTAAAATTTAACATTTTGTTTTTCAGAAGTCCAATTAGAAGGCTAAAACTACTTACGATGAAAATTTCAGAGCTATATCTCTATTTGAAGTCACTTTGTAAAAAAGAAATTAATTAAAATTAAAAAGTTAATTAAAAAAGAACGAATTAAAATTTTAACATTCTGTTTGACATACATAAAATTAGAAAGCCAAAACTTCTTACGTTGAAAATTTCAAAGCTCTACTCCAATTTTAAGTAGGTTTCTATAGATCCTCAGAGCCACATACAGACAGATAGACAGACACACAGCTTGTTTTATTATTATAGATAAAAAGTTATCCCTAAATTTTTGGAAGGGATCCGAGACTCAAAAATCTAAAAGTTTTATATTTAGAGTTATTTTTCTTAATTTTTTATACATTTCTTGAGAAGACTTTAGAAGTTCCAAAAAGAGATTAAATGTATCCTTCATTCAACATTATTCATTGAACTTAACCTTATAAAATCAGATGTACTGTTAAACCTTTTATATCTTTTTATATTGTTAAACCTTTTATATCGTTTTATATTGTTTAAACTTTTGTATCGGTGAAATATTTTATAAAAAACCATCAAAGTACATTGTAAATCCCTTGCAAAGAGCTACATTATCCATTGAATTTAACCTCTGTAAAATCAGTTATACTGTTAAAACTAGCTTCTATGTTTTTCTGTACTTTTCTAGTTTTTAATAGGTTAATTTTTTTTAGTCTTTTATATAAACCTTCTAGTCTTCTATGTAGTTCCACTGACGGTCATAGAAATGGGCGAAATTCTACAGTTGTTTTTCCTGCAATAACTTTTTTGCAATAAAATTTCTTTCCTGCAATAAAATTTCAAATTCAAATTCATAATTTTTTTTAACTATTTTTTATTTATTTTGTTTTAGATATGTTATAAACAACTATCCTGATAAAAATATTCAAAAAATATTTTATTTTAAATTTTATTTATAAATTTAAAAATGTTGTGTATTGCTGGAAAAACTGGGGATCAAATGACGTATATGTACGTGCATGACCGTCAGTGGGTTAAGCCTTTTACACTGATGTGCAAAATTATAGTCTATTCAGATTTTCCCGATTAACTTCTCAGTGGAGCAAGATAGACACATACAATTCACATCAAAGAGACTTCTTTATGAAACATTTGTATAAGTAAAACAACTCAGTCGCAAATTGAAATGCAAAATGTAGGCATATCCAAAAATAGGGGCATATCCAAAAGAATGGAGTACCATTAGTGTGCAGTTGTGCAGATGCATTCTCATTAAAAATCACGCTACTCATGGAATTGACCTTTAGTGTGAGATATGTTCTTCCCTGTCATCAGTGTTTACTTGACACTGTATTGTCATACTTAACGTAAGTTTCTTGATGAAGTCTAGTGGCTAAATTGCTCGCCCCACCTTTTGAACTATTTACAAGTGATGAAAAGTTCCTAATGCGTTAAATCTTTGCACATTACATATCGTAGTAGCGTCTCAAGCATGTTTGATGAACGTTGGATTAAAAGAGTGATCTGGATTACGTATAGGGGCAATATTCATATTTTTAAATCGTTTATTCAAAGCAAAAGTGGAATAAAATTTGCCATAAGTATCAATAAACACCATTTAGAAACTGATATTTCCCCATTAAAGACTTGTCTAAATCAAGTTAACGTAATTACAGTAAAAAAGTCACATTTAATTTTGTTTTGCGATCTCGGAGAGCTTATTATACCAAATTAACATATTGAACTCAAAGACTATATCTTTTTAACAGCAGATACTTTTTACTGAAAATAATTTTTTCCTTCTCATGAGTAATATTTGACGTCAGAGGATCTGTAGAAAGGTGGGAAAATGATATTACGTGATAAAAGTTGATTCAAGATAACGATTTGGTGGGAAAAGAGTTTTGGTCATTAAGTGCAATATGTTGAATTAATTTAACTAGCTCCCTAGGAGTGGAAAGATAATATAAATTCGACACTTTTTACTCTAATTACGTTAACTTGATCTACTAAAGTCTTTAATTGAGTGATATCAGTTTCTAAATCACGTTTATTGATACTTGTGGCAAATTTTATCACCCTTTTGCTTTGAATAAACGATTAAAAAATATGAATATCGCCACTATGAGTAAGCCAGATCACTCCTCTAATCTAAATTTCATCCAACATGTGTGAGACGCCTCTACGATACGCATTGTGGAAAGATTTAATGTATTGAGAACTTTGTATCACTTGCCAACCGTTCAAAAGGTGGGAGGAGTAATTTAGCCACGATAATTCATCAAGATACTAATGTTAAGTATGAGAATTCAGTGTTAAACAAACACTGGTGACTAGAACGATCATATCTCACACTAAAGTTCAACTCTATGAGCTGCGTGATTTATAATATGAATGCATCTGTACGACGACGCCTCTACGATACGCATTGTGGAAAGATTTAATGTATTGAGAACTTTGTATCACTTGCCAACCGTTCAAAAGGTGGGAGGAGTAATTTAGCCACGATAATTCATCAAGATACTAATGTTAAGTATGAGAATTCAGTGTTAAACAAACACTGGTGACTAGAACGATCATATCTCACACTAAAGTTCAACTCTATGAGCTGCGTGATTTATAATATGAATGCATCTGTACAATTGGCCACTAATGGTACTCCATTCTCTTGCATATGCCCCCACTCTATATTTTGCATTTCAATTTATGATTGAGTTGTTTTACTTATACATGTGTTACATAAAGAAGTCTCTTTGATGTGAATTTCATGTGTCTATGCTGCTATCCTGAGAAGTTAGTAGAGAAAAACTGAATACCCTTTTATTTTATATAGCAGTATATAACAAACCACGACAGTACACTGTAAATCCCTTATAGAGCCGTACAGTACCTAATTTATTGTACATTCTCCATTGAATTTAACCACTGTAAATCAGCTATGCTGTTACATCTTTTTATAATATATATTAAACATTTTATATCTTTTTATAATGTTAAACTTTTTATATCATTTTATAATGTTACACTTTTATATCTATTTTGATTGTTCAACTTTTTATAACAAACCATCAAAGTACACTGTAAATCCCTTATAGAGCCGTACAGTACCTAATTTATTGTACATTCTTCATTGAATTTAACGACTGTAAATCAGCTATGCTGTTACATCTTTTTATAATATATATTAAACATTTTATATCTTTTTATAATGTTAAACTTTTTATATCATTTTATAATGTTACACTTTTATATTTATTTTGATTGTTCAACTTTTTATAACAAACCATCAAAGTACACTGTAAATCCCTTGCAAAGCCGTACAGTGCCTACTTTACTGTACATTATTTATTGAACTTCACTTCTACAAAATTTTCATATAATATTATACAGTTAAACTTTTTATTACTATCCATAAAAGTACACTCTAAATCCCGTGTGAAGCTGTACAGTAATTTTAGTCTATACATAAAGTCCCGTGTAAAAATTATATTATCCCACGTTTAAATTAACATTCCCCTATATAACTTACTGCATATTATCCATTGAATTTAAGCCACTGTAAATTCGGGCAATACCACCCCCAATTTCATTGCATAATTCACTACAACAACCTCACTCGCAAAAGCCCTTCTTACATTTTAATTTTACAAAATTCGGCCACTTAGCACCGAACATAATTTCATTCTTCCGGCGGATAGCTACTTTAAACATCACAGATTGGGGTAATTACCAAACGATCCTATTAGCGATAGCGACGAAACCGAATGCAAATCGAACTTCTGGCTAAAAGGAAATTGCGCCATATATATCGAATGTTTCCCCAGTGAATATCCTCTTTAGAGAAATTACCTCCCACCGTTTTATTGGAAACCATTCCTCTATAAGAGAAACAATGTTGAACACGTTCGGCTGCTTCGTTCATCACTTCGAATCCTTTTCGGTTTCTCGCTGTTGCCACTCGGCAATTTAAAATTGGAATATGTGTCACAGAGTTATTTGCAGAGTTGTTTGCGTTGTAAATTTAGGGAATTCTGGGGTAAAGGTTTTGGGGGTGAGAATCTGTAGTCAAATGGATGGGGATTTTTGGAAAAGAGTTATTGGAGGTTTGTTTTTGTTGAGTTGGGTGGGAACTTAAAGGGAGTTTCTAGAAATAATCTTCCGTTTGGTTTTCAAAACGGGATTTATTTCTTAATGCTAGATTTCGGTTTAAATAGTTGAATTTTTTTTAAATTTTAATCAATTTTGGGGACTAATTAATTATAATATAGAGATGACGTTTTGAAAACTTCAACTGTTCTGTAATGTATTTTTCAGTTTTTTACCCTTTCGAGATTCCAAAAGATATCCTTCACAGTTAAGTTCGTATTCTTTCATTTTTTTTTTTTTTTTTTTCATTTTACATTTTTCTTTATATATATATATATATATATATATATATATATATATATATATATATATATATATATATATATATATATATATATATATATATATATATATATATATATATATATATATATATATATATTTTAATGTTTAATGAATATTTTCTAGAGATTAGTTACAGGATATTCATTTAAATTAATTGTAACTAGGGGGCTTCGCCCCCCCCCCGCTCGCTGACGCTCGTCAACCCCCAAACACCTCGCTGCGCTCGGATTGAGCCGCTCGAATTTGTAGTTAAAACATCTTGCTGCTCTCGAATAAGTTTGCCAGCCATAAAAAATGTAACCAAATTTTTATAAATTTAATGTAAGTCCTAATAGAGAAAACACCCAAATTGCAAGTTTCATAATAGAAAGTTAAATACACTATCCGCCAACATTCTGACTTAAAACTTCATTAGCTATGCATTTACATTGAAGTCCCTATATCTTTTATTTATATATTATTTATTAAAAAACAACGCGAGCTACACTCACCAACCCCTGAATGCCTCGCTTGATTTGGTTTTTCTGGATAGAAATACTTCAAAATAATAATTACTCTAATACAAAAAGGCTTCAGAAAAACAGAAAAAATCAACTTTGAAACGAAGAGTTTAAAAAGAGCATTAAAATTAGCAACGGGTTTGTTGTTTACATACGTAAGGATGTTGTCATTCATATATTCAAAATCATTGAGGCTTTGTAGTAGCTTAATGATGAAAAATATTGAAATTTAACTAATTAATAAAGTGTTAATAAATTATTTTGGCACGTTTTGGCAAATCTACAGTTTATTTCCTTTAAAATGACACCTTGATCATTGAAATTCGTTGAGCAGAATAGGCGGACGGACTAACCCCAAAAAACGTATTGCCTATTAAATATATAGAATAGGGGGCTTCGCCCCCTGCTCGCTAACGCTCGCCAACCCCCAAACGCCTTGCCGCTCGAATTTGTGGTTAAAACATCTTGCTGCGCTCGAATAGGTTTGCCAGCCATAAAAAATTTAACCAAATTTTTATAAATTTAATGTAAGGCCTAATAGAGAAAACACCCAAATTGCAAGTTTCATAATAGAAAGTTAAATATACTATCCGCCAACATTCTGACTTAAAACTTCATTAGCTATGCCCTTACATTGAAGTCCTAATATTTTTTATTTATTCTGATAAGTCGCCCCTTTAGAGAACTACGTCCAACGCGAAGCATTTTCTGGATAGAAATACTTCAAAATAATAATTACTCTAATACAAAAATGCTTCAGAAAAACAGAAAAAATCAAATTTGAAAAGAAGAGTTTAAAAAGAGCTTTAAAATTAGCAATGGGTTTGTTGTTTACATACGTAAGGGAGAACGATTTCCTACGCGAGGCATTTTCTGGATAGAAATACTTCAAAATAATAATTACTCAAATACAAAAATGCTTCAGAAAAACAGAAAAAATCAACTTTGAAACGAAGAGTTTAAAAAGAGCTTTAAAATTAGCAACGGGTTTGTTGTTTACATTCGTAAGAATAGCTTAAAGGTTGGTTGGTTGAACCCCCGAGCAGCCGGTTTGTTGTTTACATACTTAAGGATGTTGCCAATCATATATTCAAAATCATTGAGGCTTTGTAGTAGCTTAATGATGAAAAATATTGAAATTTAACTAATTAATATAGTGTTAATAAATTATTTTGGCACGTTTTGGCAAATCTACAGCTTATTTCCTTTAAAATGACACCTTGATCATTGAAATTGGTTGAGCAGTTTAGGCGGACGGACTAACCCCAAAAAACGCATTGCCTATTAAATATATAGATAGTTGTTGAATGAAAACTCAAAATCTAAATGACCATGGTTCAAAAAAGGTGAAAATATGTTTTTAACTATATATTTAATATTATTGTTGTGTTTTTGTTGATTTTTTTTTTTTTTTTTTTTTTTTTTTTTTTGTAGAAAATTAAGTACTAAATTTTTAAAATTACCAAATTTATATAAATGCGAAAAAATTTCTAAAATTTCAAAATGTGTTCTACTTAATTGCAAGTAAAGTTAAATAAACCTACACAATATATTTTCTTCTCTTCCTGAAATTCTTACTGTCACTTCTCTCAGTTGCACAGTTGCAAGTGCAAGTTGGTGCAGACATTATGTACGTTGAGTTTTCTGGAAAAAGTGATCATGGACGTACTTTATTAAAATTTTACCACTTAAACGTAAAAGAAACCATGTTTTAAATAATTAAACATACACACTGATGTCTGATTCGATTTAATTGGTATGTTAAGTGCGCAATAAAAGGGGTATCACGAATAAACAAACAATTTATTCTACCAACATACAATCACAAGGACACCTCACAAGACTAACTATACATAAAACCCTACTAATTAAACACAATCACAAGACAAGGAACATAGAATATTAATAAAACCATTCCCTATCTCATAGAGCGGAAAAAAGCAAGGGCGCATTCCGTCCTCTTCCCATTTTATTTATACTATGGCCTTCTTTCGCACAAGTTATCCAAATGGTACCTCTCCGAATGTTTCTTACACTACATACATGTTTATTATTCATTTTTCAAAAATGGTGTCTTTGAATTTACACGACTTCTTAAAGATGGAGGTTTTATCACTGATGTTTTCTCTGTTATAAAACAATCATCTGTGAAGTATAAATAAACAATTATAATTAAATATAACGAAAATATGTCAATTAAATACAAAGACATTATTACAATTAAATACAAAGAAATTACAATTAAATACAAAGAAATTACAATTAAATACAAAGAAATTACAATTAAATACAAAGAAATTACAATTAAATACAAAGAAATTACAATTAAATACAAAGAAATTACAATTAAATACAAAGAAATTACAATTAAATACAAAGAAATTACAATTAAATACAAAGAAATTACAATTAAATACAAAGAAATTACAATTAAATACAAAGAAATTACAATTAAATACAAAGAAATTACAATTAAATACAAAGAAATTACAATTAAATACAAAAAAATTACAATTAAATGTAAGGAAAATTTTACATTAAACACAAAGAAATTATTGTAATTAAATACAAAGGAATTATAATAATTTGCAAACAAATTATTAATATTAGATACAGAGAAATTATTACTATTAAAATTATTACAATTAAATGCAATTGAATTATTTCCGTTTTACTATTTAAACTATACAATTAATAAGTTCATCTTGAGAGAAGTTCGTGTATACAGTTTCTATTCATTTGAGATACAGTGCGTAGTTTAATTTTTCATTGCCCTGTTTTTATGAGAATTTTCCCTTTTACCAGTTATCGAACTGGGATTACAAAATATTTTTAACAAAAAAAATTTAAATCAGAATTTGTTTTTATCAAAATCCTAAAAAGTTGTACTAATAATTCTTGATAATTTGTCTAAAACAATCAGTAATAATTAAAATGCTCGCTGTAATAAAATCATTACGATATTTAAAAAGCTATTTTATACCAAATAACAACAGGAAATTTTTTTACAACTTTTAGCTTGTTTGGCGATAACAAAAATGGTTATTTTGAAAAATTGCCCGATATACTTGCACAAACGAACTAAATCACATTTAATAAATTTAGCTTTTGAGTCATTTTTTATAATTTTTCTTAAAAGCACTCACAGCTTAATTACTGACTAATGACATTTAGCCACTAAATGTATGGACCTACCAATGTTCGTAAAACCCACACCTACACAAAATTCCGTTTCTGAAAACTCCACATTCGAAATTCAATCTTACTAATTTCGTACTTCAATTAAGCATTATTTCGAAATGAGAAACACGCCTTACTAATAGTTAACTACGTCGATAACACACACATACTCGAAACATAAAAATTGCTTTCGTCGGAGCTTACAGCTTCAAAATCTATATCTACTAGTTAGTTGCAAATGCTACTAAAAAGCTCAATAACTAGTGAATTGAGAGTGACGCCGTCTTCCAATTAGTTGAGTGGTTGTAGAAAGAGTTAATGGCTTCTCGTGAAGGATTAGGACATCGTGAATTCAGTGACATCGAGATTTATTTATTCGTTTATTTATTATTCAAGAGTCTCAAGGGTGCTTTTGAAGTTAAAGTGAAAACTTGCTGAGAAAGTGCTATGTTAGTAAAAAAATGTGATAGCTTTTGTAATGGTGTACTTGATGATAGATTTTTATTGGGATGGTATAACTTGATTAACAAAGTAGACAATAACGTATATGGTAATAGAGTTGGTTATAATAACAGTCCATCAGTTTATAGCAATATAGACCTTTTAGTAATCCCCATATCTTCATAAATTGTTTGTAAGTGCTACCTGTATCATTAAAATTATATACCTAAAATAAATTTTCCTCAAAAGTTCAATATTTTGAAATTAAAATTCACTAGTTTTCGCAAAGATATATCAAGAAAGTCAGTTATAAGAATGAGTTATTTTCATTTTGGTCTAAGCCTTCATTCCGAATTTTTCCGATAAGATTCAGCCTTTTAAATTAAATTCCATAAAAAAAAATTCTTTGGGTATCATTTTCACATAGTCTAATTAGTATGCATTCTAAATGTTATTGAGATATAATCATTAGAACTCCCTCATGCACTAGATGCATCAAAACTTGTTCTAAACAGATTAAAAGATATTCTAGACGGATTAAAACATTTTCTAGATTAATAAAATCTTGTTTTAGATTAATCAGAACATGTTTTAGATGGCTCAAAATATATTTTCCATATAGATCAAAACATGCTCTATAGAAATCAAAACATGTTTTAGAGAAATCAAAGCATGTTCTAGAGAAATCGAAACATGTTCTAGAGAGATCAAAGCATGTTCTAAAGAGACCAAAACATGTTCTACATGGATTAAAACATAATCTAGATGGTTCAAAATGTTATAAATATATCTAATCACATTCTAGAGAGATCGTATCACTACAGATGCAGCAAAGAAGGCTCTAAATTTATCTAAATAATTTTAGAGAGATTTACACATAAGCACTAGATGAGTCTAACATGCTCTAGACGGATCTAAACCATCGATATAAATAAACAACTGGATAGACTGCTTAACGCTGAGAAAAAGAACCCGTTGACAGATGCCGTTGGTGGGATAAAAAATACGGATTGCCGAGGATGAAAATAAAATTCTGGGTTTTACACAGCAGAAATGTCAATAGTAGACCTTAATTAGTAATAATGTGCAAAAAATATATATACTCTAGCATTTTACAAGGTTTTTCGCATTTCCATCCAACTATAAAAGTTAACTGTGATTGGTTAATCTTCCCACCAGCTTCGTAATCCCCGGCGCGTTTTTCTCTTTGCACTGACAATGAAGCAGTATATCCAGTTGTTTATCTATATCGATGATCTAAACAGACGCTTTTTACTTACAACCTGTCTGTTATATCTACATATTATATAAAAGAAATAATATCTTATGAAAAGTTCTTAACTCTTTGATAACAAAAACAAGGTTTACTATGTAATTTATTGGAATGAGCCAAAAATAGACAAATAGTGAAGATAGACAATTTTACAAAAGTATTTTCATTCTACAGGTGTGACATACATGTCTCAGCATCAAATTCTGTTTGCTTGGTGAGAAACGTTTAGCATTTGACTTAACAAGTAAACAATTGATGAGAAATTATATCACATTAGTAGTTAAGAAATTAAGAGGGAAATTACAGATGGCCAATTCTATGAAATTCGTTTCGTAATAGTTTTGAATATTCATTACCGTTGGTCGGATTAGGCATGGATGCTCGTTGTGGTTCGGAATCCACGTTAAGCTGTAGGTCCCGGCCTGATTATCCGTCACTGTGCATAAAAATAGATCGTTCAGCGCCACAAACCAAACAAACAACCATAAGCATTAGCTTCAGTTATTCATTGACTTCAGGACACGGAAAAAATATATTCCATCAAAGATATCAATAACGAAAAATGGGTCGTTGCATGTGTGGAAGGATAAAAACGAGAGACATATCGCAATTTTTGGTTACTGATTTTTCGAGCCCTTTCTTACAGTTTAAAGGAAAATGATATAGATGGTGAGATTAGTGAAGTGAAAATATGGTAGCCAAGTGTTTTCTTGGTTGTATATTTTAAATTTGGGTTGGTCGTTTGGCAAGAGCAGCAACCTCAACAAGTAATTAAAATATTATATTTTTTCTGGATAAATTGTGATGGACTACATGAGACTTAATATATCCATGTGAGAAAACTCTTATAATATGGCGATAAAAGACCTAATCGAGTGTGCTTACCATAGTGACATTGTATTTGTTGCAGAATTTTAGATAATGGTATCAACCTATAAAAAAGACTCTTTTGGGAATTTATCGTAGTCCAGTTTTTTCTGTTGTTGTTTTTAGGCTAAGCTTCTATGAATGCAATATTGATTTTACCCAACAGCAAGAAGTTTGCATTCTTGTGTTTTTGTTGCTGTTGAGTTGGATAAACTGAAGCACTAGGAAAGTGCTTCAGTTCCCGCCCGCCAGAAGAGGGAGCCACTTGTTCTTGTTATATTTACGTTTTTAACTTGTGATGATGCAGACGATTCGGATGCGGTTGAGTAGACATTTTAAAATCATTGGGGCTTACTAAATCTAAACCCCTTTTGGGTACTTCATATATATATATATTACAATCGAAATCTAATTCAAATCTACTCGGTTAACTCAAGTCTATTCAGTAAGTAACATTTAAAGTTTATACTCTTACTAATTCCCATCGTCTTCATTCATTATATGTATTCTGTATTAGTGTTACGTATGTTTATTATAATACCTCATTCATATGCATTTTTTTCACATTAATAAATATAATTGTTATACTGTGAATGATGTAATTAAAATTCAATTACTAATTCAAGTCAAGTCAAACCCAGCTCTGACGTGTGTTTGCTAGCGATTTGTTATTGCTGAGGAAATAAAATTATTTGTGAAGAAGAAAGGGAATTTTTTTTTTTTCTTTTACAATCATGTGTCATCATTCCTCGAGAAAAAAAAATTGCAGCAATATTATAATCCGGCTGATTTTCATTAGTAAATACTTTTATATTCAAACTAAGCTTTTATATAAAAAATATATCTATACTAATTTGAAATAAAAAAGAATTATTCAATATATTCAAATACATTTTCCTCACTTCAATTTCAAATTCCTTCATTCCTCGAGAAACAAAAAATTGCAGCAATATTATAATCCGGCTGATTTTCATTAGTAAATACTTATATATTCAAACTAAGCTTTTATATAAAAAATATATCTATACTAATTTGAAATAAAAAAGAATTATTCAATATATTCAAGTACATTTTCCTCACTTCCATTTCAAATTCCTTCATTCCTCGAGAAAGAAAAAATTGCAGCAATATTATAATCCGGCTGATTTTCATTAGTAAATACTTTTATATTCAAACTAAGCTTTTATACAAAAAAAAATATATCTATACTAATTTGAAATAAAAAAGAATTATTCAATATATTCAAATACATGTTCCTCTCTTCATTTTCCAATATTACCCACCGTCTCATGAAACATTGTAACTGAACACTTAAAATATTGCATCGGAGCTTTTACGCGCAACTTCCCGTCCACGTTAAATCCAAAGCTCATCCCCACACATCAAAATACCACTCATTAACAAAACTGGGTATTAGTTAAAACGAATTAAAACTCGGTTCATTAAGAGAAGTAATGTCATTAACTGCATTCACAATCCGTGGCTCGCCGATGGATTGGAAACCCGATCCCATTAAGCGCATCCTTCCCGTATTGAGCAGGGTAATTAATGACCCTTCTCCCCCTGGCGCTCACTTCTAATCCATTGGGAGCTTTAATTAGACTCGCCCGTCCTATCCTTCGGGCAATTTTCCTTCTCGGCTACAAGGGTAGCAGATACAAAAGGACTCTGGCTCGTATGTTTCTATCAGTTCTATTTATAGGGTAATGATCCCAAAGTAATAGGGCATGAAAAATTAATAATTTGAGGGTTAGGTGATACTGCTTTTTCAGAAATACTCCGGAAAACATCCGGTTTACTCCTTAGGAAAAATGATACTTGCGTATTATCTCGTCGACCGTTGGCGAACTTTTTTGTTGGTGACAAAAGGTTCGAACCGGCTGGTCTTGTTAGTTGGTTGGTTGTTTTCAGATTATCTGGCGCCGTCAGCAACACGAGGGCTATAATGCGTCGAAACATTAGTCATTAGACAAGCTGACATACATTTACAAACACCCATGCCTAACACGGGACTCGAACCCGCAACCTCGCGGTCTAGAGGCGAGCAAGCTAAACCACTATACCGTAACCACTAAAAATGTCAATGGCAAACGGTGTTCCCAGGTGGTCACCCTCCCAAGTACTGACCACGCCCGCTGATGCTTGACTTCGGTGATCGAACGAGAACCGGTATGTCCCTCATGGTATGGCCGTTGACGGTTATTCTTCCGGACTAACCATAACCATGTCGACTTTTTAAAAAAATCCGAAGGGCAAAATTTTTGTCTCGCCAATGGTCGGCGTACTAACACGTAGTACATTTTAATGATAAGAATTATTAATTAGTGACAACTGGGTCTGATAAGTATATGCAGTGGCATATAAGAAGTATTTCGAGAAAGAAAAACATTGTGTGAGTTAGTTCCTTTTCATCTATGCCGACCAAACGGTATAGTGGTTAGCGTGCTAGCTTCTAGACCCCGAGATTGCGGGTTCAAGTCCCGTGTTAGGCATGGGTGTTTGTAAATGTATGTTGGCTTGTCTAATGACGAATGTTTTGGCGCATTATAGCCCACGTGTTGCTGAGGGTGCCAGATAATCTGAATACAACCAACCTTTTCATCTACAAAACCTTATGCTCGAGCAATCTTCTTCAGTTCGCTTGTTCGCAACGACGCCGAAAACCGTTGAAAGATTTAACTTTCTCACTTGAAACAAGTGATTCGAAAAGTGCAAGCTTTCTATTTTTATGAGACATAAATATGCTATGGGGTTTTGTATTCTTTACCCTTTGTGTCGAACTAAATTTGGAATTGGTTGTAAAATGTTGTTTAATTAAGTGACCCTGAGAAAGGATAATGATTATTCGGTAATCTATTCTATTAACAAGTTGAGCGTCAAGCGAATTCTTAAGGAATTCCAGTTCAGGGCACTCGCGCTGCTTTGAAGCGCTGGTATTGTGGTATAGCAATGCGAAGCGCACTACTAAGAGATTGAAATTTTCTCGATACAACTGTGTAAATATATTAAGGCCATTGTTTCTTATCACAGTAGAAGATATTTACGTTTAGAAGGAAATGCTTATTGACATTCATTCCACAAGTTTACGCAGCTTTGCAGGATCACGGACTTAAAATTCTTAGGGAGGCAATTTTTCACACGGGTATTTTGGACATAGCATATTAAATAATATTTGTATCTATTGAAATATCAATAATAGTTCAAAAACTAAGACTTCTTGCACTATAAAAAGTACTAATAAAGGCACTATGTCAAATTATAGTTGTTGGAAAAACAGCGTACTGTCAGCCACCGGTGGTTGACGCAGCCTAAACGACAAGTTCAGTGTCAGCGACCAATGGCTGACGTGGCACTCAACGTGTTACTGATATAATCTTGTAATTAATAAACATTAAGTAAATGTTCAGTAATTACTTAAAGAAATGTAATATTTTTAGTTTTATATCGTATTTTACACTGTCATTCACCGATGGCTAACGCGGCCTAAGCGGAAAGTTCAGTGTCAGCCACCGATGGCTGACGTGGCACTCAACGTGTTACTGATATAATCTTGTAATTAATAAACATTAAGTAAATTTTCAGTAATTACTTAAAGAAATGTAATATTTTTAGTTTTATATCGTATTTTACACTGTCATTCACCGATGGCTAACGCGGCCTAAGCGGAAAGTTCAGTGTCAGCCACCGATGGCTGACGTGGCACTCAACGTGTTACTGATATAATCTTGTAATTAATAAACATTAAGTAAATGTTCAGTAATTACTTAAAGAAATGTAATATTTTTAGTTTTATATCGTATTTTACACTGTCATTCACCAATGGCTAACGCGGCCTAAGCGGAAAGTTCAGTGTCAGCCACCGATGGCTGACGTGGAACTCAACGTGTTACTGATATAATCTTGTAATTAATAAACATTAAGTAAATTTTCAGTAATTACTTAAAGAAATGTAATATTTTTAGTTTTATATCGTATTTTACACTGTCATTCACCAATGGCTAACGCGGCCTAAGCGGAAAGTTCAGTGTCAGCCACCGATGGCTGACGTGGAACTCAACGTGTTACTGATATAATCTTGTAATTAATAAACATTAAGTAAATTTTCAGTAATTACTTAAAGAAATGTAATATATTTAGTTTTATATCGTATTTTACACTGTCATTCACCGATGGCTAACGCGGCCTAAACGGAAAGTTCAGTGTCAGCCACCGATGGCTGACGTGGAACTCAACGTGTTACTGATATAATCTTGTAATTAATAAACATTAAGTAAATTTTCAGTAATTACTTAAAGAAATGTAATATTTTTAGTTTTATATCGTATTTTACACTGTCATTCACCAATGGCTAACGCGGCCTAAGCGGAAAGTTCAGTGTCAGCCACCGATGGCTGACGTGGAACTCAACGTGTTACTGATATAATCTTGTAATTAATAAACATTAAGTAAATTTTCAGTAATTACTTAAAGAAATGTAATATTTTTAGTTTTATATCGTATTTTACACTGTCATTCACCAATGGCTAACGCGGCCTAAGCGGAAAGTTCAGTGTCAGCCACCGATGGCTGACGTGGAACTCAACGTGTTACTGATATAATCTTGTAATTAATAAACATTAAGTAAATTTTCAGTAATTACTTAAAGAAATGTAATATTTTTAGTTTTATATCGTATTTTACACTGTCATTCACCAATGGCTAACGCGGCCTAAGCGGAAAGTTCAGTGTCAGCCACCGATGGCTGACGTGGAACTCAACGTGTTACTGATATAATCTTGTAATTAATAAACATTAAGTAAATTTTCAGTAATTACTTAAAGAAATGTAATATTTTTAGTTTTATATCGTATTTTACACTGTCATTCACCGATGGCTAACGCGGCCTAAGCGGAAAGTTCAGTGTCAGCCACCGATGGCTGACGTGGAACTCAACGTGTTACTGATATAATCTTGTAATTAATAAACATTAAGTAAATTTTCAGTAATTACTTAAAGAAATGTAATATTTTTAGTTTTATATCGTATTTTACACTGTCAGTCAACGATGGCTAACGCGGCCTAAGCGGAAAGTTTAGTGTCAGCCACCGATGGCTGACGTGGAACTCAAAGTGTTAATATATCTTGAATAATAATGTACCAAACTGAATTTTATCTACCCTCTGAAAGTACTTATCAGGTAATAAAAACCTTTCTTCTTTTAATCAGAATTTTACGTAACCAAAAGTGAGCTTTTGATAACTTTTTTTTTTTTTTTAAATCTTACTTTCGTTATAGTTGCATAAGATTCAGGTTCTATTTATTTGCCTTTACCAATTACTATGGTAGATTTTAAAGAAAAAATGCGAATCGAGCATCATTAAAATCTCACTTGTATCAAAGCGTTTTCCAATAAAAATTAAGAGTCATAAGCAAACATAAAAAGATGAATATTTTTTTCAAAGACAAATATGCTACTTTATGTCGATCAGGAGAATAATTATAGCTATCACCACCTATAGCTACTGCTTTCTATAGCTACCACTACCATCCAGATAGTCAGGATGATTGTGGTAGCTATAGCAAAAATATTCCTTAATATAGAATAGCCGACCAAACGGTATAGTGGTTAGCGTACTACCCTCTAGACCACGAGGTTACGGGTTCGAGTTCCGTGAAGGCATGGGTGTTTGTAAATGTATGTTGGCTTTTCAAATGACGAATGTTTCGGCGCATTATAGCCCTCGTGTTGCTGACGGCGCCAGATAATCTGAAAACAACTAACCAACCAACCTTAATATAGAATAGGGGTGACAAGTGCAGGAAATTTTCATCCAAAAAGGTTGCAATAACGCAAATGTATATATCTTTCTCCTGGATTCCACGTGCAAAATGGGATGAGTCTTATTTACACAGTAACAGACAACACTAGATAATCTGAAGGGAGATATTTTTGTGGGAAACAGAAAGTATCATTTAAGCGATAAAACGATCTCGGAAAATTTATTATTTCAATTTTATTTGTAATAGTGAAAAAAATTTCAATTCTCCTGCAATAGATTTTAGAGATACGAGATCTTTCAAAAAGATATTAACCTTTTCTTGGAAATCAATAAACTATTTTTAAGCATTTGGATAAACCAATACCATGACAAGTGGTTGGAAGATATGGGGTTTTTTTTTTCTCACAATGTACAGATATCAAGTCTTCAACTCAGCAGGGGATTTATATTTTCCCCCAACCTCATTGGACAAAGTAGGAAATATTTCTTCAGCAAGGGATCGTAAGTCTCGGACAAGTTGAGCTCACATGATCCACGTATTAATCTCCAAATAGATGACTAATCTCTACTTCAAATCGATTCTTGATCATATTGCCGAAGAAAACCGTTGCTTTTATAGCCATTTGTAGGGACAAATGGTATAAAACAGTGCAATCGCATTCAAATAGCTATGATGTTTAGATATTTATTTAAGATTATACGTATTTAGATGAAAATTCTAATCAAATATGGTTTTATAGGATAAATTAAATATTTGTCCCCAAAATATTTGTAAAAATATTTATAATAAACGAGTTAAAACTAGTTAATTACAATTTTTACCTATTTTTATGCACAATGACGGCTAATCAGGTCGGAACCTACAGCTTAACGTGGATTCCGAAACACAACGAACATCTATGCCTATTCCGGGATTCGAACCCGGCGCCTTTGACATGCGTGGCCAGAGCGCTAACCACGCACCCATCAGATGGGCAGTTAATTAAAAACTAACTTAAAATAACATACAAAATTAATCAATAAAAAAATTATTCCAATATAAATCCTTTGTATGCATTTGGCGCAGTATGGCCCTTGTGAAGCCATTGCGCCATTAAAAAATCAACCCACCTTTGTATGCATTGCACACTTTTATGTGTAAATGCAACTTATTCAAGCCATTTTGAGATCAATTCGATATTGCGTGGTGTTTGATCCCTACAAAGAAATTCCTTGCCATTGAATAATTTCCTTTGCCTCATAGACTGAGAGGCGACTGCAATTTTTGGACCCCATCCAACATCATTCTGAATTTTTTATAGAAATTAGAGAAAAGTAAGTAGGTTACGAATCCACTGGTCTGCCGTGGTAAAATTGGCCGAAACTGGTCAAAAATCAACTTTTAATAAGTTGAACTAAATCCAATTGCCAAATGCGCCATAACTTGCCAAATAATGGGCATTTTTTTTTTTTTATTTGGTAACCCTCATTCTTTAATTTTCAATTAAGAAGGTTGCAGACGATTCAGATATCTGGCGACGGTCTACTTACATCTATTAAAAGGGAGCCAAGTTGGCAATAAACATTACGTCACTGATGACGTAACTGATGTCGCCAATTTGGCTTACTTTTAAAAGATGCAAATTTTACCGAGCCAGAGATCAGAAATCGTTTGCGCTTTTTTTTCATTGAAAATCTAAATACAGTGGGTTGCCAGACGAAAAAGGTTGTTCTCTTTTTGGCAAGTTATGACATATTTGGCAATCGGATTTTAGTTCAACTCATTCCAAGTCGATTTTGGACCAGTTTCGGCCATTTTTACCACGGCAGACCAGTGGATTCGTAATCTACTCACTTTTTTCCAATTTTTTAAAAAAAATTCAGAATGATGTTCGATGAGGTCCAAAAATTGCAGTCGCCTCTCGGATTATCATATCTTTATTGGTTGCATTGTTGTAGACAACGAGTATATCTGCCAAGTTTCGGTTCGATCAAATGACCGCAATTGGGGTAATGATTCCTTCGAAGCCGTAATTGAATTATACATAAAATATTCCTTCTAGTGACATCCCCTAAAATTTAATAATATGTATTTTATTGACAATGCGTTTATCTGTAAACTTTCAGCTCGATTGGATGACAGCAAGTGACTTAGTTAGTCCTACAAAGTTGAAATAGAAGCGTGTGTAAAAGCGACTTTTTAGAGACATCCCCTAAAACATAATAAAAGGCATTGCCTTCGACAACGAGGCTATTGGCAAAGTTTCAGATCGAATAGATGACGAAAAGTAGGTTCCTGCCTGCAACAAACACACAGAAAATTGAATTTAATATAAAGTATTTAAGAAGAAAGAAATATCGTTAATCAAATTTAACACAAAAATTACTTAACTGACTTTATACTTTTATGTTTGAGTAGGCCTCATCTTCATTGTAACAGAGGATAATATCAATCAAATACTGGGTGATGAGGAATTGATGAGTGAAGATAAAAACTTAAATATAAATGTTATCTAAATAAACAACATTGAATGGTTAATCATTACTGATGTAAAAAAAAAATTCATCTCAGCTATTTTTAAATAATTTTTAATTTTTCTGAATAGATAATATTTATTTAGCATAACATATATATTTCTAAAAACACACTTCTTATTGAAAACTAGTAGATTTCGAAAAATGCACATGCTTATATTTGCACAAAAAAAAAAATTAAAATCTGTATTTATCTAGGTATTTATTTTGGTTGTTAGTTTAAGCTTTTATATCTTAGAAGTTTATTCAGTTAATTTAATGACTTTCAAAACTTTTATTTTAATGTACCGTTTCAAATTTTAAGCGTTGATTTAAACGGGAAGTACATTTAATATTTAATTGAGTTAACTTAATGTCTTTTACTATTAACTTAAAATTGCTAAAAAAAATTCCTAAACTCTTTAGATTCTGGGATGTTTGGATTCAGGCCAGTTTATCTGTGATTACTTTAAAAAAAAAAAAAAAACCTATAAAATAATGATTCCAGTCAAAAGAACATATGCATATTTTTTTTTTTTTTTTTTTTTATCAATATATAAGTTGTAAAACACATTTGTAGTTTAATATAAACTAGTCGGAGAAAATCAATACAAAACTGAACATTTGGATGATGCCAATTTACTTCAGTAAAATTTAAACTAAAATACGCAGAATATGCAATAAATAGATTTTCGTGACACTTGTTTATTTTACGTACGAAATATAATGCATTTGCATACAATTTAAAATCTCCCAAAATATGTCTACTTTTTATACCAATTCATAAAGAATGGAGAAGGCGCACAACCAGGAGGAGGATTTTAGGATACCTCCTCCCTTAGAAACCCCAACATCCCGATGTTTTGTTATGGTTGAATAAGAAACACTTAGGAATCGTAAGTAATTTCAAAGAATTCTTTTTTTAATCCACCATAATTCAAGCAGAGTTCGCCTAACATATCGCACTAAACCAGATATTAGGTCCAAGAACTTGGAAATAAATAACTGATTTGAAAATCTCCTAACATCAAAATGCATTATTTTTAATCTACTAAGGTTCAAAAAAAAGTGTCGTTCAAAAGAAGTGTAAGAATATGGATGCTTCCGTTTTTCAAATGTAGCTTATAGTGTTCCAGTGCTACATTTCCTTATATTTAAAACGCCATAAGAATATAATTAAATCAGCCTGATAATAGTGTTTGTCCGTTTACTTAAAATATTATTTCCTGTCTAATTGAATTTATAAAAACGAGAAAAACTTATATCAATTTATAATTTAGAATATATGGATAATATTGGATCCAGATAAAATGTAGTTCCATGCTTGTTGTTGTTTCTGTATAAGTCCAAAACTGGACAAGCCAACCAAACGGTATAGTGGTTAGCGTGCTGGCTTCTAGACCACGAGGTTGCGGGTTCGAGTCTCGTGTTGGCATGGGTGTTTGTAAATGTATGTTGGCTTGTCTAATGACGAATGTTTCGGCGTATTATAGCCCTCGTGTTGCTGACGGAGCCAGATAATCTGAATACAACCAACCAACCAAAACTGGACAAAAACCATTTTAATATCGCCATATGTAAGTGAGATATTAAGAAACTACCAAAATATTGATGACATGTAACAAATATATGAGGAAGTTCTGGATGCAAGTTTTTATATCAGCCTGATAATAGTGTTTGTCCGTTTACTTAAAATATTATTTCCTCTCTAATTGAATTTATAAAAACGAGAAAAACTTATATCAATTTATAATTTAGAATGTATGGATAATATGGGATCCAGATAAAATGTAGTTCCATGCTTGTTGTTGTTGTTTTTGTATAACTCCAAAACTGGACAAAAACCATTTTAATATCGCCATATGTAAGTGAGATATTAAGAAACTACCAAAATATTGATGACATGTAACAAATATATGAGGAAGTTCTGGATGCAAGTTTTTATATCAGCCTGATAATAGTGTTTGTCCGTTTACTTAAAATATTATTTCCTCTCTAATTGAATTTATAAAAACGAGAAAAACTTATATCAATTTATAATTTAGAATGTATGGATAATATGGGATCCAGATAAAATGTAGTTCCATGCTTGTTGTTGTTGTTTTTGTATAACTCCAAAACTGGACAAAAACCATTTTAATATCGCCATATGTAAGTGAGATATTAAGAAACTACCAAAATATTGATGACATGTAACAAATATATGAGGAAGTTCTGGATGCAAGTTTTTATATCAGCCTGATAATAGTGTTTGTCCGTTTACTTAAAATATTATTTCCTCTCTAATTGAATTTATAAAAACGAGAAAAACTTATATCAATTTATAATTTAGAATGTATGGATAATATGGGATCCAGATAAAATGTAGTTCCATGCTTGTTGTTGTTGTTTTTGTATAACTCCAAAACTGGACAAAAACCATTTTAATATCGCCATATGTAAGTGATATATTAAGAAACTACCAAAATATTGATGACATGTAACAAATATATGAGGAAGTTCTGGATGCAAGTTTTTATATCAGCCTGATAATAGTGTTTGTCCGTTTACTTAAAATATTATTTCCTCTCTAATTGAATTTATAAAAACGAGAAAAACTTATATCAATTTATAATTTAGAATGTATGGATAATATGGGATCCAGATAAAATGTAGTTCCATGCTTGTTGTTGTTGTTTTTGTATAACTCCAAAACTGGACAAAAACCATTTTAATATCGCCATATGTAAGTGAGATATTAAGAAACTACCAAAATATTGATGACATGTAACAAATATATGAGGAAGTTCTGGATGCAAGTTTTTATATCAGCCTGATAATAGTGTTTGTCCGTTTACTTAAAATATTATTTCCTCTCTAATTGAATTTATAAAAACGAGAAAAACTTATATCAATTTATAATTTAGAATGTATGGATAATATGGGATCCAGATAAAATGTAGTTCCATGCTTGTTGTTGTTGTTTTTGTATAAGTCCAAAACTGGACAAAAACCATTTTAATATCGCCATATGTAAGTGATATATTAAGAAACTACCAAAATATTGATGACATGTAACAAATATATGAGGAAGTTCTGGATGCAAGTTTTTATATCAGCCTGATAATAGTGTTTGTCCGTTTACTTAAAATATTATTTCCTCTCTAATTGAATTTATAAAAACGAGAAAAACTTATATCAATTTATAATTTAGAATGTATGGATAATATGGGATCCAGATAAAATGTAGTTCCATGCTTGTTGTTGTTGTTTTTGTATAACTCCAAAACTGGACAAAAACCATTTTAATATCGCCATATGTAAGTGATATATTAAGAAACTACCAAAATATTGATGACATGTAACAAATATATGAGGAAGTTCTGGATGCAAGTTTTTATATCAGCCTGATAATAGTGTTTGTCCGTTTACTTAAAATATTATTTCCTCTCTAATTGAATTTATAAAAACGAGAAAAACTAATATCAATTTATAATTTAGAATGTATGGATAATATGGGATCCAGATAAAATTTAGTTCCATGCTTGTTGTTGTTGTTTTTGTATAACTCCAAAACTGGACAAAAACCATTTTAATATCGCCATATGTAAGTGAGATATTAAGAAACTACCAAAATATTGATGACATGTAACAAATATATGAGGAAGTTCTGGATGCAAGTTTTTATATCAGCCTGATAATAGTGTTTGTCCGTTTACTTAAAATATTATTTCCTCTCTAATTGAATTTATAAAAACGAGAAAAACTAATATCAATTTATAATTTAGAATGTATGGATAATATGGGATCCAGATAAAATGTAGTTCCATGCTTGTTGTTGTTGTTTTTGTATAACTCCAAAACTGGACAAAAACCATTTTAATATCGCCATATGTAAGTGATATATTAAGAAACTACCAAAATATTGATGACATGTAACAAATATATGAGGAAGTTCTGGATGCAAGTTTTTATATCAGCCTGATAATAGTGTTTGTCCGTTTACTTAAAATATTATTTCCTCTCTAATTGAATTTATAAAAACGAGAAAAACTAATATCAATTTATAATTTAGAATGTATGGATAATATGGGATCCAGATAAAATGTAGTTCCATGCTTGTTGTTGTTGTTTTTGTATAACTCCAAAACTGGACAAAAACCATTTTAATATCGCCATATGTAAGTGATATATTAAGAAACTACCAAAATATTGATGACATGTAACAAATATATGAGGAAGTTCTGGATGCAAGTTTTTATATCAGCCTGATAATAGTGTTTGTCCGTTTACATAAAATATTATTTCCTCTCTAATTGAATTTATAAAAACGAGAAAAACTAATATCAATTTATAATTTAGAATGTATGGATAATATGGGATCCAGATAAAATGTAGTTCCATGCTTGTTGTTGTTGTTTTTGTATAACTCCAAAACTGGACAAAAACCATTTTAATATCGCCATATGTAAGTGATATATTAAGAAACTACCAAAATATTGATGACATGTAACAAATATATGAGGAAGTTCTGGATGCAAGTTTTTATATCAGCCTGATAATAGTGTTTGTCCGTTTACTTAAAATATTATTTCCTCTCTAATTGAATTTATAAAAACGAGAAAAACTAATATCAATTTATAATTTAGAATGTATGGATAATATGGGATCCAGATAAAATGTAGTTCCATGCTTGTTGTTGTTGTTTTTGTATAACTCCAAAACTGGACAAAAACCATTTTAATATCGCCATATGTAAGTGAGATATTAAGAAACTACCAAAATATTGATGACATGTAACAAATATATGAGGAAGTTCTGGATGCAAGTTTTTATATCAGCCTGATAATAGTGTTTGTCCGTTTACTTAAAATATTATTTCCTCTCTAATTGAATTTATAAAAACGAGAAAAACTTATATCAATTTATAATTTAGAATGTATGGATAATATGGGATCCAGATAAAATTTAGTTCCATGCTTGTTGTTGTTGTTTTTGTATAAGTCCAAAACTGGACAAAAACCATTTTAATATCGCCATATGTAAGTGAGATATTAAGAAACTACCAAAATATTGATGACATGTAACAAATATATGAGGAAGTTCTGGATGCAAGTTTTTATATCAGCCTGATAATAGTGTTTGTCCGTTTACTTAAAATATTATTTCCTCTCTAATTGAATTTATAAAAACGAGAAAAACTAATATCAATTTATAATTTAGAATGTATGGATAATATGGGATCCAGATAAAATGTAGTTCCATGCTTGTTGTTGTTGTTTTTGTATAACTCCAAAACTGGACAAAAACCATTTTAATATCGCCATATGTAAGTGAGATATTAAGAAACTACCAAAATATTGATGACATGTAACAAATATATGAGGAAGTTCTGGATGCAAGTTTTTATATCAGCCTGATAATAGTGTTTGTCCGTTTACTTAAAATATTATTTCCTCTCTAATTGAATTTATAAAAACGAGAAAAACTAATATCAATTTATAATTTAGAATGTATGGATAATATGGGATCCAGATAAAATGTAGTTCCATGCTTGTTGTTGTTGTTTTTGTATAACTCCAAAACTGGACAAAAACCATTTTAATATCGCCATATGTAAGTGAGATATTAAGAAACTACCAAAATATTGATGACATGTAACAAATATATGAGGAAGTTCTGGATGCAAGTTTTTATATCAGCCTGATAATAGTGTTTGTCCGTTTACTTAAAATATTATTTCCTCTCTAATTGAATTTATAAAAACGAGAAAAACTTATATCAATTTATAATTTAGAATGTATGGATAATATGGGATCCAGATAAAATTTAGTTCCATGCTTGTTGTTGTTGTTTTTGTATAAGTCCAAAACTGGACAAAAACCATTTTAA